>JAZDUA010001102.1:0-210220 GCA_038098605.1 Gryllus longicercus
AAAAAAGAGTCTTGCTATACACAGAAAAAATAGTCTTGCTTTACACAGAAAAAAGAGTCTTGCTTTACACAGAAAAAAGAGTCTTGCTTTACACAGAAAAAGAGCCTTGCTTTACACAGAAAAAGAGCCTTTCTTTACACAAAAAAAGAGCCTTGCTTTACACAAAAATTTATGCAATTTTTGCAAATATTGTTATTAACTTCCATCGGTTTATAACCAATTACAGTTCTAATAAATAAAAAATTCAAAACGAGTCTTGCTTTACACAGAAACAACAAGTCTTGCTTTACACAGAAACAACGAGTCTTGCTTTACACAGAAACAACAGTCTTGCTTTACACAGAAACAAGAGTCTTGCTTTACACATAAACATGAGTCTTGCTTTACACATAAACAAGAGTCTTGCTTACACATAAACAAGAGTCTTGCGTTACACATAAACAAGAGTCTTGCTTTACACATAAACAAGAGTCTTGCTTTACACAGAAACAAGAGTCTTGCTTTACACAGAAACAAGAGTCTCGCTTTACACAGAAACCAGAGTCTCGCTTTACACAAAAACAAGAGTCTCGCTTTACACATAAACAAGAGTCTCGCTTTACACATAAACAAGAGTCTCGCTTTACACAGAAACAAGAGTCTCGCTTTACACAGAAACAGTCTTGCTTTACACAGAAACAAGAGTCTTGCTTTACACAGAAACAAGAGTCTTGCTTTACACAGAATCAAGTCTTGCTTTACACAGAAACAAGTGTCTTGCTTTACACAGAAACAAGTGTCTTGCTTTACACAGAAACAAGAGTCTTGCTTTACACAGAAACAAGAGTCTTGCTTTACACAGAAACAAGAGTCTTGCTTTACACAGAAACAAGAGCCTTGCTTTACACAGAAACAAGAGTCTTGCTTTACACAGAAACAAGAGTCTTGCTTTACACAGAAACAAGAGTCTTGCTTTACACAGAAACAAGAGTCTTGCTTTACACAGAAACAAGAGTCTTGCATTACACAGAAACAAGAGTCTTGCATTACACAGAAACAAGAGTCTTGCTTTACACAGAAACAAGAGTCTTGCTTTACACAGAAACAAGAGTCTTGCTTTACACAGAAACAAGAGTCTTGCTTTACACAGAAACAAGCGTCTTGCTTTACACAGAAACAAGAGTCTTGCTTTACACAGAAACAAGAGTCTTGTTTTACACAGAAACAAGAGTCTTGCTTTACACAGATAAAAGTCTTGCTTTACACAGAAAAAAGAGTCTTGCTTTACACAGAAAAAAGAGTCTTGCTTTACACAGAAAAAAGTCTTGCTTTACACAGAAAAAACAGTCTTGCTTTACACAGAAAAAAGAGTCTTGCTTTACACAGAAAAAAGAGTCTTGCTTTACACAGAAAAAAGAGTCTTGCTTTACACAGAAAAAAGAGTCTTGCTTTACACAGAAAAAAGAGTCTTGCTTTACACAGAAAAAAGAGTCTTGCTTTACACAGAAAAAAGAGTCTTGCTTTACACAGAAAAAGAGTCTTGCTTTACACAGAAAAAAGAGTCTTGCTTTACACAGAAAAAAGAGTCTTGCTTTACACAGAAAAAAGTGTCTTGCTTTACACAGAAAAAAGAGTCTTGCTTTACACAGAAAAAAGAGTCTTGCTTTACACAAAAAAAGAGTCTTGCTTTACACAGAAAAAAGAGTCTTGCTTTACACAGAAAAAAGAGTCTTGCTTTACACAGAAAAAAGAGTCTTGCTTTACACAGAAAAAAGAGTCTTGCTTTACACAGAAAAAAGAGTCTTGCTATACACAGAAAAAATAGTCTTGCTTTACACAGAAAAAAGAGTCTTGCTTTACACAGAAAAAAGAGTCTTGCTTTACACAGAAAAAGAGCCTTGCTTTACACAGAAAAAGAGCCTTTCTTTACACAGAAAAAGAGCCTTGCTTTACACAAAAATTTATGCAATTTTTGCAAATATTGTTATTAACTTCCATCGGTTTATAACCAATTACAGTTCTAATAAATAAAAAATTCAAAAAGAGTCTTGCCCTACACAGAAAACGTCTTGCTTTACACAGAAGTCTTGCTTTACACAGAAAAAACAGCCTTGCTTTACACAGAAAAAAGAGCCTTGCTTTACACAGAAAAAAAGAGTCTTGCTTAACACAGAAAAAAAGAGTCTTGCTTTACACAGAAAAAGAGTCTTGCTTTACACAGAAAAAAGAGTCTTGCTTTACACAGAAAAAAAGAGTCTTGCTTCACATAGAAAAAAAGGGTCTTGCTTTACACAGAAAGAAAAGTCTTGCTTTACACAGAAAAAAGAGTCTTGCTTTACACAGAAACAAGAGTCTTGCTTTACGCAGAAACAAGAGTCTTGCTTTACACAGAAACAAGGGTCTTGCTTTACACAGAAAAAAAGAGTCTTGTTTACACAGAAAAAAGTCTTGCATTACACAGAAAAAAAGAGTCTTGCTTTACACAGAGAAAAAGAGTCTAGCTTTACACAGAAAAAAAGTCTAGCTTTACAAAGAGAAAAAATTCTAGCTTTACACAGAAAAAAGTCTTGCTTTACACAGAAAAAAGTCTTGCTTACACAGAAAAAAGTCTTGCTTTACACAGGAAAAAGTCTTGCTTTACACAGAAAAAAGTCTTGCTTTACACAGAAAAAAGTCTTGCTTTACACATAAAAAAAGTCTTGCTTTACACAGAAAAAAGTCTTGCTTTACACAGAAAAAAGTCTTGCTTTATACAGAAAAAAGAGTCTTGCTTTACACAGAAAAAAAGTCTTGCTTTACACAGAAAAAAGAGTCTTGCTTTACACAGAAAAAAGAGTCTTGCTTTACACAGAAAAAAGAGTCTTGCTTTACACAAAAAAAAAAAGAGTCTTGCTTTACACAGAAAAAAGAGTCTTGCTTTACACAGAAAAAAGAGACTTGCTTTACACAGAAAAAAGAGTCTTGCTTTACACAGAAAAAAGAGTCTTGCTTTGCACAGAAAAAAGAGTCTTGCTTTACACCGAAAAAAACAGTCTTGCTTTACACAGAAAAAAGAGTCTTGCTTTACACAGAAAAAAACAGTCTTGCTTTACACAGAAAAAAGAGTCTTGCTTTACACAGAAAAAAGAGTCTTGCTTTACACAGAAAAAAGAGTCTTGCTTTACACAGAAAAAAGAGTCTTGCTTTACACAGAAAAAAGAGTCTTGCTTTACACAGAAAAAAGAGACATGCTTTACACAGCAATTTATGCAATTTTTTGCAAATATTGTTATTAACTTCCACCGGTTTATAACCAATTACAGTTCTAATAAATAAAAAATTCAAAAAGAGTCTTGCCCTACACAGAAATAAGTCTTGCTTTACACGGAAGTCTTGCTTTACACAGAAGTATTGCTTTACACTGAAGTCGTGCTTTACACAGAAAAAAGAGCCTTGCTTTACACAGAAAAAAAAGGCCTTGCTTTACACAGAAAAAAGAGCCTTGCTATACACAGAAAAAAAAAGAGCCTTGCTTACACAGAAAAAAAGAGCATTGCTTTACACAGAAAAAAGAGCATTGCTTTACACAGAAAAATAAAGCATTGTTTTACACAGAAAAAAGAGCATTGCTTTACACAGAAAAAAAGAGCCTTGCTTTACACAGAAAAAGTCTTGCTTTACACAGAAAAAAGTGTCTTGCTTTACACAGAAAAAAGAGTCTTGCTTTACACAGAAAAAAGATTCTTGCTTTACACAGAAAAAAGAGTCTTGCTTTACACAGAAAAAAGAGTCTTGCTTTACACAGAAAAAAGTGTCTTGCTTTACACAGAAAAAAGAGTCTTGCTTTACACAGAAAAAAGATACTTGCTTTACACAGAAAAAAGTCTTCCTTTACACAGAAAAAAGTCTTCCTTTACACAGAAAAATTCTTCCTTTACACAGAAAAAGTCTTCCTTTACACAGAAAAAAGTTTTGCTTTACACAGAAAAAAGTCTTCCTTTACACAGAAAAAGTCTTGCTTTACACAGAAAAAAGTCTTGCTTTACACAGGAAAAAGTCTTGCTTTACACAGAAAAAAGTCTTGCTTTACACAGAAAAAAGTCTTGCTTTACACAGAAAAAAGTCTTGCTTTACACACAAAAAAGTCTTGCTTTACACAGAAAAAAGTCTTGCTTTATACAGAAAAAAGAGTCTTGCTTTACACAGAAAAAAAGAGTCTTGCTTTACACAGAAAAAAGAGTCTTGCTTTACACAGAAAAAAGAGTCTTGCTTTACACAGAAAAAAGAGTCTTGCTTTACACAGAAAAAAGAGTCTTGCTTTACACAGAAAAAAGAGTCTTGCTTTACACAGAAAAAGTGTCTTGCTTTACACAGAAAAAAGAGTCTTGCTTTACACAGAAAAAAGAGTCTTGCTTTACACAGAAAAAAGAGTCTTGCTTTACACAGAAAAAAGAGTCTTGCTTTACACAGAAAAAAGAGTCTTGCTTTACACAGAAAAAAGAGTCTTGCTTTACACAGAAAAAAAGAGTCTTGCATTACACAGAAAAAAAGAGTCTAGCTTTACACAGAAAAAAGTCTAGCTTTACACAGAGAAAAAAGTCTAGCTTTACACAGAAAAAAGTCTTGCTTTACACAGAAAAAAGTCTTGCTTTACACAGAAAAAAGTCTTGCTTTACACAGAAAAAAGTCTTGCTTTACACAGAAAAAAGTCTTCCTTTACACAGAAAAAAGTCTTCCTTTACACAGAAAAAAGTCTTCCTTTACACAGAAAAAAGTCTTCCTTTACACAGAAAAAGTCTTCCTTTACACAGAAAAAGTCTTGCTTTATACAGAAAAAAGGGTCTTGCTTTACACAGAAAAAAGAGTCTTGCTTTACACAGAAAAAAGAGTCTTGCTTTACACAAAAAAAAGAGTCTTGCTTTACACAGAAAAAAGAGACTTGCTTTACACAGAAAAAAGAGTCTTGCTTTACACAGAAAAAACAGTCTTGCTTTACACAGAAAAAAGAGTCTTGCTTTACACAGAAAAAAGAGTCTTGCTTTACACAGAAAAAAGAGTCTTGCTTTACACAGAAAAAAAAGAGTCTTGCTTTACACAGAAAAAAAAAGAGCCTTGCTTACACAGAAAAAAAGAGCATTGCTTTACACAGAAAAAAGAGCATTGCTTTACACAGAAAAATAAAGCATTGTTTTACACAGAAAAAAGAGCATTGCTTTACACAGAAAAAAAGAGCCTTGCTTTACACAGAAAAAGTCTTGCTTTACACAGAAAAAAGTGTCTTGCTTTACACAGAAAAAAAGAGTCTTGCTTTACACAGAAAAAAGAGTCTTGCTTTACACAGAAAAAAGAGTCTTGCTTTACACAGAAAAAAGAGTCTTGCTTTACACAGAAAAAAGAGTCTTGCTTTACACAGAAAAAAGAGTCTTGCTTTACACAGAAAAAAGAGTCTTGCTTTACACAGAAAAAAGAGTCTTGCTTTACACAGAAAAAAGAGTCTTGCTTTACACAGAAAAAGAGTCTTGCTTTACACAGAAAAAAGAGTCTTGCTTTACACAGAAAAAAGTGTCTTGCTTTACACAGAAAATAAGAGTCTTGCTTTACACAGAAAAAAGAGTCTTGCTTTACACAAAAAAAGAGTCTTGCTTTACACAGAAAAAAGAGTCTTGCTTTACACAGAAAAAAGAGTTTTGCTTTACACAGAAAAAAGAGTTTTGCTTTACACAGAAAAAAGAGTCTTGCTTTACACAGAAAAAAGAGTCTTGCTATACACAGAAAAAATAGTCTTGCTTTACACAGAAAAAAGAGTCTTGCTTTACACAGAAAAAAGAGTCCTTGCTTTACACAGAAAAAGAGCCTTGCTTTACACAGAAAAAGAGCCTTTCTTTACACAAAAAAGAGCCTTGCTTTACACAAAAATTTATGCAATTTTTGCAAATATTGTTATTAACTTCCATCGGTTTATAACCAATTACAGTTCTAATAAATAAAAAATTCAAAAAAAAATCTTGCCCTACACAGAAAATGTCTTGCTTTACACAGAAGTCTTGCTTTACACAGAAAAAACAGCCTTGCTTTACACAGAAAAAAGAGCCTTGCTTTACACAGAAAAAAAGAGTCTTGCTTTACACAGAAAAAAAGAGTCTTGCTTTACACAGAAAAAAGAGTCTTGCTTTACACAGAAAAAAGAGTCTTGCTTTACACAGAAAAAAAGAGTCTTGCTTCACATAGAAAAAAAGGGTCTTGCTTTACACAGAAAGAAAAGTCTTGCTTTACACAGAAAAAAGTCTTGCTTTACACAGAAAAAAGAGTCTTGCTTTACACAGAAACAAGAGTCTTGCTTTACGCAGAAACAAGAGTCTTGCTTTACACAGAAACAAGGGTCTTGCTTTACACAGAAAAAAAGAGTCTTGTTTACACAGAAAAAGTCTTGCATTACACAGAAAAAAAGAGTCTTGCTTTACACAGAGAAAAAGAGTCTAGCTTTACACAGAAAAAAAGTCTAGCTTTACAAAGAGAAAAAATTCTAGCTTTACACAGAAAAAAGTCTTGCTTTACACAGAAAAAAGTCTTGCTTACACAGAAAAAAGTCTTGCTTTACACAGGAAAAAGTCTTGCTTTACACAGAAAAAAGTCTTGCTTTACACAGAAAAAAGTCTTGCTTTACACATAAAAAAGTCTTGCTTTACACAGAAAAAAGTCTTGCTTTACACAGAAAAAAGTCTTGCTTTATACAGAAAAAAGAGTCTTGCTTTACACAGAAAAAAAGTCTTGCTTTACACAGAAAAAAGAGTCTTGCTTTACACAGAAAAGAGTCTTGCTTTACACAGAAAAAAGAGTCTTGCTTTACACAGAAAAAAGAGTCTTGCTTTACACAGAAAAAAGAGTCTTGCTTTACACAGAAAAAAGAGACTTGCTTTACACAGAAAAAGAGTCTTGCTTTACACAGAAAAAAGAGTCTTGCTTTGCACAGGAAAAAGAGTCTTGCTTTACACAGAAAAAAACAGTCTTGCTTTACACAGAAAAAAGAGTCTTGCTTTACACAGAAAAAAACAGTCTTGCTTTACACAGAAAAAAGAGTCTTGCTTTACACAGAAAAAAGAGTCTTGCTTTACACAGAAAAAAGAGTCTTGCTTTACACAGAAAAAAGAGTCTTGCTTTACACAGAAAAAAGAGTCTTGCTTTACACAGAAAAAAGAGACTTGCTTTACACAGCAATTTATGCAATTTTGCAAATATTGTTATTAACTTCCACCGGTTTATAACCAATTACAGTTTCTAATAAATAAAAAATTCAAAAAGAGTCTTGCCCTACACAGAAAAAAGTCTTGCTTTACACGGAAGTCTTGCTTACACAGAAGTATTGCTTACACTGAAGTCGTGCTTTACACAGAAAAAAGAGCCTTGCTTTACACAGAAAAAAAAGGCCTTGCTTTACACAGAAAAAAGAGCCTTGCTATACACAGAAAAAAAAGAGCCTTGCTTACACAGAAAAAAAGAGCATTGCTTTACACAGAAAAAAGAGCATTGCTTTACACAGAAAAATAAAGCATTGTTTTACACAGAAAAAAGAGCATTGCTTTACACAGAAAAAAAGAGCCTTGCTTTACACAGAAAAAAGTCTTGCTTTACACAGAAAAAAGTGTCTTGCTTTACACAGAAAAAAAGAGTCTTGCTTTACACAGAAAAAAGATTCTTGCTTTACACAGAAAAAAGAGTCTTGCTTTACACAGAAAAAAGAGTCTTGCTTTACACAGAAAAAAAGTGTCTTGCTTTACACAGAAAAAAGAGACTTGCTTTACACAGAAAAAAAGTCTTCCTTTACACAGAAAAAAGTCTTCCTTTACACAGAAAAATTCTTCCTTTACACAGAAAAAGTCTTCCTTTACACAGAAAAAAGTCTTGCTTTACACAGAAAAAAGTCTTCCTTTACACAGAAAAAGTCTTGCTTTACACAGAAAAAAGTCTTGCTTTACACAGAAAAAAGTCTTGCTTTACACAGAAAAAAGTCTTGCTTTACACAGAAAAGTCTTGCTTTACACAGAAAAAAGTCTTGCTTTACACAGGAAAAAGTCTTGCTTTACACAGAAAAAAGTCTTGCTTTACACAGAAAAAAGTCTTGCTTTACACATAAAAAAGTCTTGCTTTACACACAAAAAAGTCTTGCTTTACACAGAAAAAAAGTCTTGCTTTATACAGAAAAAAGAGTCTTGCTTTACACAGAAAAAAGAGTCTTGCTTTACACAGAAAAAAGAGTCTTGCTTTACACAGAAAAAGAGTCTTGCTTTACACAGAAAAAGAGTCTTGCTTTACACAGAAAAAAGAGTCTTGCTTTACACAGAAAAAAGAGTCTTGCTTTACACAGAAAAAAGAGTCTTGCTTTACACAGAAAAAGAGTCTTGCTTTACACAGAAAAAAGAGTCTTGCTTTACACAGAAAAAAGAGTCTTGCTTTACACAGAAAAAGTGTCTTGCTTTACACAGAAAAAAGAGTCTTGCTTTACACAGAAAAAAGAGTCTTGCTTTACACAGAAAAAAGAGTCTTGCTTTACACAGAAAAAAGAGTCTTGCTTTACACAGAAAAAAGAGTCTTGCTTTACACAGAAAAAAAGAGTCTTGCATTACACAGAAAAAAAGAGTCTAGCTTTACACAGAAAAAAGTCTAGCTTTACACAGAGAAAAAAGTCTAGCTTTACACAGAAAAAAGTCTTGCTTTACACAGAAAAAAGTCTTGCTTTACACAGAAAAAAGTCTTGCTTTACACAGAAAAAAGTCTTGCTTTACACAGAAAAAAGTCTTCCTTTACACAGAAAAAAGTCTTCCTTTACACAGAAAAAAGTCTTCCTTTACACAGAAAAAAGTCTTCCTTTACACAGCAAAAGTCTTCCTTTACACAGAAAAAAGTCTTGCTTTATACAGAAAAAAGAGTCTTGCTTTACACAGAAAAAAGAGTCTTGCTTTACACAGAAAAAAGAGTCTTGCTTTACACAGAAAAAAAGTCTTGCTTTACACAGAAAAAAGAGACTTGCTTTACACAGAAAAAGAGTCTTGCTTTACACAGAAAAAACAGTCTTGCTTTACACAGAAAAAAGAGTCTTGCTTTACACAGAAAAAAGAGTCTTGCTTTACACAGAAAAAAGAGTCTTGCTTTACACAGAAAAAAAAGAGTCTTGCTTTACACAGGAAAAAAAAAGAGCCTTGCTTACACAGAAAAAAAGAGCATTGCTTTACACAGAAAAAAGAGCATTGCTTTACACAGAAAAATAAAGCATTGTTTTACACAGAAAAAAGAGCATTGCTTTACACAGAAAAAAAGAGCCTTGCTTTACACAGAAAAAAGTCTTGCTTTACACAGAAAAAAAGTGTCTTGCTTTACACAGAAAAAAAGAGTCTTGCTTTACACAGAAAAAAGACTCTTGCTTTACACAGAAAAAAGAGTCTTGCTTTACACAGAAAAAAGAGTCTTGCTTTACACAGAAAAAAGTGTCTTGCTTTACACAGAAAAAAGAGTCTTGCTTTACACAGAAAAAAGAGTCTTGCTTTACACAGAAAAATGTCTTCCTTTACACAGAAAAAAGTCTTCCTTTACACAGAAAAATTCTTCCTTTACACAGAAAAAGTCTTCCTTTACACAGAAAAAAGTCTTGCTTTACACAGAAAAAAGTCTTCCTTTACACAGAAAAAGTCTTGCTTTACACAGAAAAAAGTCTTGCTTTACACAGAAAAAAGTCTTGCTTTACACAGAAAAAAGTCTTGCTTTACACAGAAAAAGTCTTGCTTTACACAGAAAAAAGTCTTGCTTTACACAGGAAAAAGTCTTGCTTTACACAGAAAAAAGTCTTGCTTTACACAGAAAAAAGTCTTGCTTTACACATAAAAAAGTCTTGCTTTACACACAAAAAAGTCTTGCTTTACACAGAAAAAAAGTCTTGCTTTATACAGAAAAAAGAGTCTTGCTTTACACAGAAAAAAAGAGTCTTGCTTTACACAGAAAAAAGTCTTGCTTTACACAGAAAAAAGAGTCTTGCTTTACACAGAAAAAGAGTCTTGCTTTAAACAGAAAAAGAGTCTTGCTTTACACAGAAAAAAGAGTCTTGCTTTACACAGAAAAAAGAGTCTTGCTTTACACAGAAAAAAGAGTCTTGCTTTACACAGAAAAAAGATTCTTGCTTTACACAGAAAAAAGAGTCTTGCTTTACACAGAAAAAAGAGTCTTGCTTTACACAGAAAAAAGAGTCTTGCTTTACACAGAAAAAAGAGTCTTGCTTTACACAGAAAAAAGAGTCTTGCTTTACACAGAAAAAAGAGTCTTGCTTTACACAGAAAAAAGAGTCTTGCTTTACACAGAAAAAAGAGTCTTGCTTTACACAGAAAAAAGAGTCTTGCTTTACACAGAAAAAAGAGTCTTGCTTTACACAGAAAAAAAGAGTCTTGCATTACACAGAAAAAAAGAGTCTAGCTTTACACAGAAAAAAGTCTAGCTTTACACAGAGAAAGAAGTCTAGCTTTACATAGAAAAAAGTCTTGCTTTACACAGAAAAAAGTCTTGCTTTACACAGAAAAAAGTCTTGCTTTACACAGAAAAAAGTCTTGCTTTACACAGAAAAAAGTCTTCCTTTACACAGAAAAAAGTCTTCCTTTACACAGAAAAAAGTCTTCCTTTACACAGAAAAAAGTCTTCCTTTACACAGAAAAAAGTCTTCCTTTACACAGAAAAAGTCTTCCTTTACACAGAAAAAAGTCTTGCTTTATACAGAAAAAAGAGTCTTGCTTTACACAGAAAAAAGAGTCTTGCTTTACACAGAAAAAAGAGTCTTGCTTTACACAGAAAAAACAGTCTTGCTTTACACAGAAAAAAGAGTCTTGCTTTACCACAGAAAAAAGAGTCTTGCTTTACACAGAAAAAAGAGTCTTGATTTACACAGAAAAAAAGAGTCTTGCTTTACACAGAAAAAAAGAGTCTTGCTTTACACAGAAAAAAAGAGTCTTGCTTTACACAGAAAAAAGAGTCTTGCTTTACACAGAAAAAAGAGTCTTGCTTTACACAGAAAAAAGAGTCTTGCTTTACACAGAAAAAAGAGTCTTGCTTTACACAGAAAAAAGAGTCTTGCTTTACACAGAAAAAAGAGTCTTGCTTTACACAGAAAAATGAGTCTTGCTTTACACAGAAAAAGTGTCTTGCTTTACACAGAAAAAAGAGTCTTGCTTTACACAGAAAAAAGAGTCTTGCTTTACACAGAAAAAAGAGTCTTGCTTTACACAGAAAAAAAGAGTCTAGCTTTACACACAAAAAAGTCTAGCTTCACACAGAGTAAAAAGTCTAGCTTTACACAGAAAAAAGTCTTGCTTTACACAGAAAAAAGTCTTGCTTTACACAGAAAAAAGTCTTGCTTTACACAGAAAAAAGTCTTGCTTTACACAGAAAAAAGTCTTGCTTTACACAGAAAAAAGTCTTCCTTTACACAGAAAAAAGTCTTCCTTTACACAGAAAAAAGTCTTCCTTTACACAGAAAAAAGTCTTCCTTTACACAGAAAAAAGTCTTCCTTTACACAGAAAGAAGTCTTCCTTTACACAGAAAAAGTCTTCCTTTACACAGAAAAAAGTCTTGTTTTATACAGAAAAAAGAGTCTTGCTTTACACAGAAAAAAGAGTCTTGCTTTACACAGAAAAAAGAGTCTTGCTTTACACAGAAAAAAGAGTCTTGCTTTACACAGAAAAAAGAGACTTGCTTTACACAGAAAAAAAGAGTCTTGCTTTACACAGAAAAAAGAGTCTTGCTTTACACAGAAAAAAAGAGTCTTGCTTTACACAGAAAAAAGAGTCTTGCTTTACACAGAAAAAAGAGTCTTGCTTTACACAGAAAAAAACAGTCTTGCTTTACACAGAAAAAAGAGTCTTGCTTTACACAGAAAAAAGAGTCTTGCTTTACACAGAAAAAAGAGTCTTGCTTTACACAGAAAAAAAAGAGTCTTGCTTTACACAGAAAAAAAGAGTCTTGCTTTACACAGAATAAAAGAGTCTTGCTTTACACAGAAAAAGAGCCTTGCTTTACACAGAAAGTTATGCATTTTTTGCAAATATTGTTATTAACTTCCACCGGTTATAACTAATTACAGTTCTAATAAATAAAAAATTCAAAAAGCGTCTTGCCTTACACAGAAAAAAGTCTTGCTTTACACAGAAGTCTTGCCTACACAGAAAAACAGCCTTGCTTTACACAGAAAAAAAGAGCCTTGCTTTACACAGAAAAAAAGAGCCTTGATATACACAGAAAAAAGTCTTGCTTTACACAGAAAAAAGTCTTGCTTTAACACAAAAAAAGAGTCCTGCTTTACACAGAAAAAGAGCCTTGCTTTACACAGAAAAAGAGCCTTTCTTTACACAGAAAAAGAGCCTTGCTTTACACAAAAATTTATGCAATTTTTGCAAATATTGTTATTAACTTCCATCGGTTTATAACCAATTACAGTTCTAATAAATAAAAAATTCAAAAAGAGTCTTGCCCTACACAGAAAATGTCTTGCTTTACAGAGAAGTCTTGCTTTACACAGAAAAAACAGCCTTGCTTTACACAGAAAAAAGAGCCTTGCTTTACACAGAAAAAAGAGTCTTGCTTTACACAGAAAAAAAGAGTCTTGCTTTACACAGAAAAAAGAGTCTTGCTTTACACAGAAAAAAGAGTATTGCTTTACACAGAAAAAAAGAGTCTGCTTCACATAGAAAAAAAAAGGTCTTGCTTTACACAGAAAGAAAAGTCTTGCTTTACACAGAAAAAAGTCTTGCTTTACACAGAAAAAAGAGTCTTGCTTTACACAGAAACAAGAGTCATTGCTTTACGCAGAAACAAGAGTCTTGCTTTACACAGAAACAAGGGTCTTGCTTTACACAGAGAAAAAGAGTCTAGCTTTACACAGAAAAAAAAGTCTAGCTTTACAAAGAGAAAAAATTCTAGCTTAAAACAGAAAAAGTCTTGCTTACACAGAAAAAAGTCTTGCTTTACACAGAAAAAAGTCTTGCTTTACACAGGAAAAAGTCTTGCTTTACACAGAAAAAAGTCTTGCTTTACACAGAAAAAAGAGTCTTGCTTTACACATAAAAAAGTCTTGCTTTACACAGAAAAAAGTCTTGCTTTACACAGAAAAAAGTCTTGCTTTATACAGAAAAAAGAGTCTTGCTTTACACAGAAAAGAAGAGTCTTGCTTTACACAGAAAAAAGAGTCTTGCTTTACACAGAAAAAAGAGTCTTGCTTTACACAGAAAAAGAGTCTTGCTTTACACAGAAAAAAGAGTCTTGCTTTACACAGAAAAAAGAGTCTTGCTTTACACAGAAAAAAGAGACTTGCTTTAACACAGAAAAAAGAGTCTTGCTTTACACAGTAAAAAGAGTCTTGCTTTGCACAGAAAAAAGAGTCTTGCTTTACACAGAAAAAAACAGTCTTGCTTTACACAGAAAAAAGAGTCTTGCTTTACACAGAAAAAAACAGTCTTGCTTTACACAGAAAAAAGAGTCTTGCTTTACACAGAAAAAAGAGTCTTGCTTTACACAGAAAAAAGTCTTGCTTTACACAGAAAAAAGAGTCTTGCTTTACACAGAAAAAAGAGTCTTGCTTTACACAGAAAAAAGAGACTTGCTTTACACAGCAATTTATGCAATTTTTGCAAATATTGTTATTAACTTCCACCGGTTTATAACCAATTACAGTTCTAATAAATAAAAAATTCAAAAAGAGTCTTGCCCTACACAGAAAAAAGTCTTGCTTTACACGGAAGTCTTGCTTTACACAGAAGTATTGCTTTACACTGAAGTCGTGCTTTACACAGAAAAAAGAGCCTTGCTTTACACAGAAAAAAAAGGCCTTGCTTTACACAGAAAAAAGAGCCTTGCTATACACAGAAAAAAAGAGCCTTGCTTACACAGAAAAAAAGAGCATTGCTTTACACAGAAAAAAGAGCATTGCTTTACACAGAAAAATAAAGCATTGCTTTACACAGAAAAAAGAGCATTGCTTTACACAGAAAAAAAGAGCCTTGCTTTACACAGAAAAAAGTCTTGCTTTACACAGAAAAAAGTGTCTTGCTTTACACAGAAAAAAAGAGTCTTGCTTTACACAGAAAAAAGATTCTTGCTTTACACAGAAAAAAGAGTCTTGCTTTACACAGAAAAAAGTCTTGCTTTACACAGAAAAAAGTGTCTTGCTTTACACAGAAAAAAGAGTCTTGCTTTACACAGAAAAAAGAGTCTTGCTTTACACAGAAAAAAGTCTTGCTTTACACAGAAAAAGAGTCTTGCTTTACACAGAAAAGAGCCTTGCTTTACACAGAAAACAGCTTTGCTTTACACAGAAATTTAAGCAATTTTTGCAATTATTGTTTTAACATCCACCGGGTTATAACCAATTACAGTTCTAATAAATAAAATTCAAAAACAGTCTTGCTCTACACAGAAAAAAGAGTCTAGCTCTACACTGAAAAAAGAGCCTTGCTTTACAGAGAAAAAAAGAGCCTCGCATTACACAGCAATTTATGCAATTTTTGCAATTATTGTTATTAACTTCCACCGGGTTATAACCAATTACAGTTCTAATAAATAAAAAATTCAAAACGAGTCTTGCTTTACACAGAAACAACGAGTCTTGCTTTACACAGAAACAACGAGTCTTGCTTTACACAGAAACAACGAGTCTTGCTTTACACAGAAACAACAGTCTTGCTTTACAAGAAACAAGAGTCTTGCTTTACACATAAACATGAGTCTTTCTTTACACATAAACAAGAGTCTTGCTTTACACATAAACAAGTGTCTTCCTTTACACATAAACAAGAGTCTTGCTTTACACATAAACAAGAGTCTTGCTTTACACAGAAACAAGAGTCTTGCTTTACACAGAAACAAGAGTCTTGCTTTACACAGAAACAAGAGTCTCGCTTTACACAGAAACCAGAGTCTCGCTTTACACAAAAACAAGAGTCTCGCTTTACACATAAACAAGAGTCTCGCTTTACACATAAACAAGAGTCTCGCTTTACACAGAAACAAGAGTCTCGCTTTACACAGAAACAGTCTTGCTTTACACAGAAACAAGAGTCTTGCTTAACACAGAAACAAGAGTCTTGCTTTACACAGAAACAAGAGTCTTGCTTTACACAGAAACAAGTCTTGCTTTACTCAGAAACAAGTGTCTTGCTTTACACATAAACAAGTGTCTTGCTTTACACAGAAACAAGAGTCTTGCTTTACACAGAAACAAGAGTCTTGCTTTACACAGAAACAAGAGTCTTGCTTTACACAGAAACAAGAGTCTTGCTTTACACAGAAACAAGAGTCTTGCTTTACACAGAAACAAGAGTCTTGCTTTACACAGAAACAAGAGTCTTGCTTTACACAGAAACAAGAGTCTTGCTTTACACAGAAACAAGAGTCTTGCTTTACACAGAAACAAGAGTCTTGCTTTACACAGAAACAAGAGTCTTGCAATACACAGAAACAAGAGTCTTGCTTTACACAGAAACAAGAGTCTTGCTTTACACAGAAACATGAGTCTTGCTTTACACAGAAACAAGAGTCTTGCTTTACACAGAAACAATAGTCTTGCTTTACACAGAAAAAAGTCTTGCTTTACACAGAAAAAAGAGACTTGCTTTACACAGAAAAAAGAGTCTTGCTTTACACAGAAAAAAAGTCTTGCTTTACACAGAAAAAAGAGTCTTGCTTTACACAGAAAAAAGAGTCTTGCTTTGCACAGAAAAAAGTCTTGCTTTACACAGAAAAAGAGTCTTGCTTTACACAGAAAAAAGAGTCTTGCTTTACACAGAAAAAAAGTCTTGCTTTACACAGAAAAAAGTCTTGCTTTACACAGAAAAAAGAGTCTTGCTTTACACAGAAAAAAGAGTCTTGCTTTACACAGAAAAAAGAGTCTTGCTTTACACAGAAAAAAGAGTCTTGCTTTGCACAGAAAAAAGAGTCTTGCTTTACACAGAAAAAAGAGTCTTGCTTTACACAGAAAAAAGAGTCTTGCTTTACACAGAAAAGGAGTCTTGCTTTACACAGAAAAAAGAGTCTTGCTTTACACAGAAAAAAGAGTCTTTCTTTACACAGAAAAAAGAGTCTTGCTTTACACAGAAAAAAGAGTCTTGCTTTACACAGAAAAAAGAGTCTTGCTTTACACAGAAAAAAGAGTCTTGCTTTACACAGAAAAAAGAGTCTTGCTTTACACAGAAAAAAGAGTCTTGCTTTACACAGAAAAAAGAGTCTTGCTTTACACAGAAAGAGTCTTGCTTTACACAGAAAAAAGAGTCTTGCTTTACACAGAAAAAAGAGTCTTGCTTTACACAGAAAAAAGAGTCTTGCTTTACACAGAAAAAGAGTCTTGCTTTACACAGAAAAAAGAGTCTTGCTTTACACAGAAAAAAGAGTCTTGCTTACACAGAAAAAAGAGTCTTGCTTTACACAGAAAAAAAGAGTCTTGCTTTACACAGAAAAAAGAGTCTTGCTTTACACAGAAAAAAGAGTCTTGCTTTACACAGAAAAAGAGTCTTGCTTTACACAGAAAAAAGAGTCTTGCTTTACACAGAAAAAAGAGTATTGCTTTACACAGAAAAAGAGCCTTGCTTTACACAGAAAAAGAGCCTTTCTTTACACAGAAAAAGAGCCTTGCTTTACATAGAAATTTATGCAATTTTTGCAAATATTTTTATTGACTTCCACCGGTTTATAAACAATTACAGTTCTAATAAATAAAAAATTCAAAAAGAGTCTTGCCCTACACAGAAAAAATTCTTGCTTTACACAGAAGTCTTGCATTATACAGAAAAAACAGCCTTGCTTTACACAGAAAAAAGAGCCTTGCTTTACACAGAAAAAAAGAGTCTTGCTTTACACAGAAAAAAAGAGTCTTGCTTTACACAGAAAAAAGAGTCTTGCATTACACAGAAAAAAGAGTCTGGCTTTACACAGAAAAAAAGAGTCTTGCTTTACATAGAAAAAAAGGGTCTTGCTTTACACAGAAAAAAGTCTTGCTTTACACAGAAAATAGTCTTGCTTTACACAGAAAAAAAGAGTCTTGCTTTACGCAGAAACAAGAGTCTTGCTTTACGCAGAAACAAGACTCTTGCTTTACACAGAAACAAGGGTCTTGCTTTACACAGAAAAAAGAGTCTTGCTTTACACAGAAAAAAGTCTCGCTTTACACAGAAAAAAGAGTCTTGCTTTACACAGAAACAAGAGTCTTGCAATACACAGAAACAAGAGTCTTGCTTTACACAGAAACAAGAGTCTTGCTTTACACAGAAACAAGAGTCTTGCTTTACACAGAAACAAGAGTCTTGCTTTACACAGAAACAATAGTCTTGCTTTACACGGAAAAAGTCTTGCTTTACACAGAAAAAAGAGACTTGCTTTACACAGAAAAAAGAGTCTTGCTTTACACAGAAAAAAAGTCTTGCTTTACACAGAAAAAAGAGTCTTGCTTTACACAGAAAAAAGAGTCTTGCTTTACACAGAAAAAAGTCTTGCTTAACACAGAAAAAGAGTCTTGCTTTACACAGAAAAAAGAGTCTGCTTTACACAGAAAAAAGAGTCTTGCTTTACACAGAAAAAAGTCTTGCTTTACACAGAAAAAAGAGTCTTGCTTTACACAGAAAAAAGAGTCTTGCTTTACACAGAAAAAAGAGTCTTGCTTTACACAGAAAAAAGAGTCTTGCTTTACACAGAAAAAAGAGTCTTGCTTTACACAGAAAAAAGAGTCTTGCTTTACACAGAAAAGGAGTCTTGCTTTACACAGAAAAAAGAGTCTTGCTTTACACAGAAAAAAGAGTCTTGCTTTACACAGAAAAAACAGTCTTGCTTTACACAGAAAAAAGAGTCTTGCTTTACACAGAAAATAGAGTCTTGCTTTACACAGAAAAAAGAGTCTTGCTTTACACAGAAAAAAGAGTCTTGCTTTACACAGAAAAAAGAGTCTTGCTTTACACAGAAAAAAGAGTCTTGCTTTACACAGAAAGAGTCTTGCTTTACACAGAAAAAAGAGTCTTGCTTTACACAGAAAAAAGAGTCTTGCTTTACACAGAAAAAAGAGTCTTGCTTTACACAGAAAAAAGAGTCTTGCTTTACACAGAAAAAAGAGTCTTGCTTTACACAGAAAAAAGAGTCTTGCT
Organism: Gryllus longicercus; assembly: GCA_038098605.1. Taxonomy (NCBI): domain Eukaryota; kingdom Metazoa; phylum Arthropoda; class Insecta; order Orthoptera; family Gryllidae; genus Gryllus; species Gryllus longicercus. Next base: position 18,109 of record JAZDUA010001102.1, read on the forward strand.
TTACACAGAAAAAAGAGTCTTGCTTTACACAGAAAAAAAGAGTCTTGCTTTACACAGAAAAAAGAGTCTTGCTTTACACAGAAAAAAGAGTCTTGCTTTACACAGAAAAAAGAGTCTTGCTTTACACAGAAAAAAGAGTCTCGCTTTACACAGAAAAAAGAGTATTGCTTTACACAGAAAAAGAGCCTTGCTTTACACAGAAAAAGAGCCTTTCTTTACACAGAAAAAGAGCCTTGCTTTACATAGAAATTTATGCAATTTTTGCAAATATTGTTATTGACTTCCACCGGTTTATAAACAATTACAGTTCTAATAAATAAAAAATTCAAAAAGTGTCTTGCCCTACACAGAAAAAATTCTTGCTTTACACAGAAGTCTTGCATTATACAGAAAAAACAGCCTTGCTTTACACAGAAAAAAGAGCCTTGCTTTACACAGAAAAAAAGTCTTGCTTTACACAGAAAAAAAGAGTCTTGCTTTACACAGAAAAAAAAGTCTTGCATTATACAGAAAAAAGAGTCTGGCTTTACACAGAAAAAAGAGTCTTGCTTTACATAGAAAAAAAGGGTCTTGCTTTACACAGAAAAAAGTCTTGCTTTACACAGAAAAAAGTCTTGCTTTACACAGAAAAAAAGAGTCTTGCTTTACGCAGAAACAAGAGTCTTGCTTTACGCAGAAACAAGAGTCTTGCTTTACACAGAAACAAGGGTCTTGCTTTACACAGAAAAAAGAGTCTTGCTTTACACAGAAAAAAGTCTCGCTTTACACAGAAAAAAGAGTCTTGCTTTACACAGAAAAAAAGAGTCTAGCTTTACACAGAAAAAATGTCTAGCTTTACACAGAGAAAAAAGTCTAGCTTTACACAGAGAAAAAAGTCTAGCTTTACACAGAAAAAAGTCTTGCTTTACACAGAAAAGTCTTGCTTTACACGGAAAAGTCTTGCTTTACACAGAAAAAAGTCTTGCTTTACACAGAAAAAAGTCTTGCTTTACACAGAAAAAAGAGTCTTGCTTTACACAGAAAAAAGAGTCTTGCTTTACACAGAAAAAAGAGTCTTGCTTTACACAGAAAAAAGAGTCTTGCTTTACACAGAAAAAAGAGTCTTGCTTTACACAGAAAAAAGAGTCTTGCTTTACACAGAAAAAAGAGTCTTGCTTTACACAGAAAAAAGAGTCTTGCTTTACACAGAAAAAAGAGTCTTGCTTTACACAGAAAAAAGAGTCTTGCTTTACACAGAAAAAAGAGTCTTGCTTTACACAGAAAAAAGAGTCTTGCTTTACACAGAAAAAAGAGTCTTGCTTTACACAGAAAAAAGAGTCTTGCTTTACACAGAAAAAAGAGTCTTGCTTTACACAGAAAAAAGAGTCTTGCTTTACACAGAAAAAAAAGAGTCTTGCTTTACACAGAAAAAAAAGAGCCTTGCTTACACAGAAAAAAAGAGCATTGCTTTACACAGAAAAAAGAGCATTGCTTTACACAGAAAAAAAAAGCATTGTTTTACACAGAAAAAAGAGCATTGCTTTACACAGAAAAAAAGAGCCTTGCTTTACACAGAAAAAAGTCTTGCTTTACACAGAAAAAAGTGTCTTGCTTTACACAGAAAAAAAGAGTCTTGCTTTACACAGAAAAAAGACTCTTGCTTTACACAGAAAAAAGAGTCTTGCTTTACACAGAAAAAAGAGTCTTGCTTTACACAGAAAAAAGTGTCTTGCTTTACACAGAAAAAAGAGTCTTGCTTTACACAGAAAAAAGAGTCTTGCTTTACACAGAAAAATGTCTTCCTTTACACAGAAAAAAGTCTTCCTTTACACAGAAAAATTCTTCCTTTACACAGAAAAAGTCTTCCTTTACACAGAAAAAAGTCTTGCTTTACACAGAAAAAAGTCTTCCTTTACACAGAAAAAGTCTTGCTTTACACAGAAAAAAGTCTTGCTTTACACAGAAAAAAGTCTTGCTTTACACAGAAAAAAGTCTTGCTTTACACAGAAAAAGTCTTGCTTTACACAGAAAAAAGTCTTGCTTTACACAGGAAAAAGTCTTGCTTTACACAGAAAAAAGTCTTGCTTTACACAGAAAAAAGTCTTGCTTTACACATAAAAAAGTCTTGCTTTACACACAAAAAAGTCTTGCTTTACACAGAAAAAAAGTCTTGCTTTATACAGAAAAAAGAGTCTTGCTTTACACAGAAAAAAAGAGTCTTGCTTTACACAGAAAAAAGTCTTGCTTTACACAGAAAAAAGAGTCTTGCTTTACACAGAAAAAGAGTCTTGCTTTAAACAGAAAAAAGAGTCTTGCTTTACACAGAAAAAAGAGTCTTGCTTTACACAGAAAAAAGAGTCTTGCTTTACACAGAAAAAAGAGTCTTGCTTTACACAGAAAAAAGATTCTTGCTTTACACAGAAAAAAGAGTCTTGCTTTACACAGAAAAAAGAGTCTTGCTTTACACAGAAAAAAGAGTCTTGCTTTACACAGAAAAAAGAGTCTTGCTTTACACAGAAAAAAGAGTCTTGCTTTACACAGAAAAAAGAGTCTTGCTTTACACAGAAAAAAGAGTCTTGCTTTACACAGAAAAAAGAGTCTTGCTTTACACAGAAAAAAGAGTCTTGCTTTACACAGAAAAAAGAGTCTTGCTTTACACAGAAAAAAAGAGTCTTGCATTACACAGAAAAAAAGAGTCTAGCTTTACACAGAAAAAAGTCTAGCTTTACACAGAGAAAGAAGTCTAGCTTTACATAGAAAAAAGTCTTGCTTTACACAGAAAAAAGTCTTGCTTTACACAGAAAAAAGTCTTGCTTTACACAGAAAAAAGTCTTGCTTTACACAGAAAAAAGTCTTCCTTTACACAGAAAAAAGTCTTCCTTTACACAGAAAAAAGTCTTCCTTTACACAGAAAAAAGTCTTCCTTTACACAGAAAAAAGTCTTCCTTTACACAGAAAAAGTCTTCCTTTACACAGAAAAAAGTCTTGCTTTATACAGAAAAAAGAGTCTTGCTTTACACAGAAAAAAGAGTCTTGCTTTACACAGAAAAAAGAGTCTTGCTTTACACAGAAAAAACAGTCTTGCTTTACACAGAAAAAAGAGTCTTGCTTTACACAGAAAAAAGAGTCTTGCTTTACACAGAAAAAAGAGTCTTGATTTACACAGAAAAAAAGAGTCTTGCTTTACACAGAAAAAAAGAGTCTTGCTTTACACAGAAAAAAAGAGTCTTGCTTTACACAGAAAAAAGAGTCTTGCTTTACACAGAAAAAAGAGTCTTGCTTTACACAGAAAAAAGAGTCTTGCTTTACACAGAAAAAAGAGTCTTGCTTTACACAGAAAAAAGAGTCTTGCTTTACACAGAAAAAAGAGTCTTGCTTTACACAGAAAAAAGAGTCTTGCTTTACACAGAAAAAGTGTCTTGCTTTACACAGAAAAAAGAGTCTTGCTTTACACAGAAAAAAGAGTCTTGCTTTACACAGAAAAAAGAGTCTTGCTTTACACAGAAAAAAAGAGTCTAGCTTTACACACAAAAAAGTCTAGCTTCACACAGAGTAAAAAGTCTAGCTTTACACAGAAAAAAGTCTTGCTTTACACAGAAAAAAGTCTTGCTTTACACAGAAAAAAGTCTTGCTTTACACAGAAAAAAGTCTTGCTTTACACAGAAAAAAGTCTTGCTTTACACAGAAAAAAGTCTTCCTTTACACAGAAAAAAGTCTTCCTTTACACAGAAAAAAGTCTTCCTTTACACAGAAAAAAGTCTTCCTTTACACAGAAAAAAGTCTTCCTTTACACAGAAAGAAGTCTTCCTTTACACAGAAAAAGTCTTCCTTTACACAGAAAAAAGTCTTGTTTTATACAGAAAAAAGAGTCTTGCTTTACACAGAAAAAAGAGTCTTGCTTTACACAGAAAAAAGAGTCTTGCTTTACACAGAAAAAAGAGTCTTGCTTTACACAGAAAAAAGAGACTTGCTTTACACAGAAAAAAGAGTCTTGCTTTACACAGAAAAAAGAGTCTTGCTTTACACAGAAAAAAGAGTCTTGCTTTACACAGAAAAAAGAGTCTTGCTTTACACAGAAAAAAGAGTCTTGCTTTACACAGAAAAAAACAGTCTTGCTTTACACAGAAAAAAGAGTCTTGCTTTACACAGAAAAAAGAGTCTTGCTTTACACAGAAAAAAGAGTCTTGCTTTACATAGAAAAAAAAGAGTCTTGCTTTACACAGAAAAAAAGAGTCTTGCTTTACACAGAATAAAAGAGTCTTGCTTTACACAGAAAAAGAGCCTTGCTTTACACAGAAAGTTATGCATTTTTTGCAAATATTGTTATTAACTTCCACCGGTTTATAACTAATTACAGTTCTAATAAATAAAAAATTCAAAAAGCGTCTTGCCTTACACAGAAAAAAGTCTTGCTTTACACAGAAGTCTTGCCTACACAGAAAAACAGCCTTGCTTTACACAGAAAAAAAGAGCCTTGCTTTACACAGAAAAAAAGAGCCTTGATATACACAGAAAAAAGTCTTGCTTTACACAGAAAAAAGTCTTGCTTTACACAAAAAAAGAGTCCTGCTTTACACAGAAAAAGAGCCTTGCTTTACACAGAAAAAGAGCCTTTCTTTACACAGAAAAAGAGCCTTGCTTTACACAAAAATTTATGCAATTTTTGCAAATATTGTTATTAACTTCCATCGGTTTATAACCAATTACAGTTCTAATAAATAAAAAATTCAAAAAGAGTCTTGCCCTACACAGAAAATGTCTTGCTTTACAGAGAAGTCTTGCTTTACACAGAAAAAACAGCCTTGCTTTACACAGAAAAAAGAGCCTTGCTTTACACAGAAAAAAAGAGTCTTGCTTTACACAGAAAAAAAGAGTCTTGCTTTACACAGAAAAAAGAGTCTTGCTTTACACAGAAAAAAGAGTATTGCTTTACACAGAAAAAAAGAGTCTTGCTTCACATAGAAAAAAAAGGTCTTGCTTTACACAGAAAGAAAAGTCTTGCTTTACACAGAAAAAAGTCTTGCTTTACACAGAAAAAAGAGTCTTGCTTTACACAGAAACAAGAGTCATTGCTTTACGCAGAAACAAGAGTCTTGCTTTACACAGAAACAAGGGTCTTGCTTTACACAGAGAAAAAGAGTCTAGCTTTACACAGAAAAAAAAGTCTAGCTTTACAAAGAGAAAAAATTCTAGCTTTACACAGAAAAAAGTCTTGCTTTACACAGAAAAAAGTCTTGCTTTACACAGAAAAAAGTCTTGCTTTACACAGGAAAAAGTCTTGCTTTACACAGAAAAAAGTCTTGCTTTACACAGAAAAAAGAGTCTTGCTTTACACATAAAAAAGTCTTGCTTTACACAGAAAAAAGTCTTGCTTTACACAGAAAAAAGTCTTGCTTTATACAGAAAAAAGAGTCTTGCTTTACACAGAAAAGAAGAGTCTTGCTTTACACAGAAAAAAGAGTCTTGCTTTACACAGAAAAAAGAGTCTTGCTTTACACAGAAAAAAGAGTCTTGCTTTACACAGAAAAAAGAGTCTTGCTTTACACAGAAAAAAGAGTCTTGCTTTACACAGAAAAAAGAGACTTGCTTTACACAGAAAAAAGAGTCTTGCTTTACACAGTAAAAAGAGTCTTGCTTTGCACAGAAAAAAGAGTCTTGCTTTACACAGAAAAAAACAGTCTTGCTTTACACAGAAAAAAGAGTCTTGCTTTACACAGAAAAAAACAGTCTTGCTTTACACAGAAAAAAGAGTCTTGCTTTACACAGAAAAAAGAGTCTTGCTTTACACAGAAAAAAGTCTTGCTTTACACAGAAAAAAGAGTCTTGCTTTACACAGAAAAAAGAGTCTTGCTTTACACAGAAAAAAGAGACTTGCTTTACACAGCAATTTATGCAATTTTTGCAAATATTGTTATTAACTTCCACCGGTTTATAACCAATTACAGTTCTAATAAATAAAAAATTCAAAAAGAGTCTTGCCCTACACAGAAAAAAGTCTTGCTTTACACGGAAGTCTTGCTTTACACAGAAGTATTGCTTTACACTGAAGTCGTGCTTTACACAGAAAAAAGAGCCTTGCTTTACACAGAAAAAAAAGGCCTTGCTTTACACAGAAAAAAGAGCCTTGCTATACACAGAAAAAAAGAGCCTTGCTTACACAGAAAAAAAGAGCATTGCTTTACACAGAAAAAAGAGCATTGCTTTACACAGAAAAATAAAGCATTGCTTTACACAGAAAAAAGAGCATTGCTTTACACAGAAAAAAAGAGCCTTGCTTTACACAGAAAAAAGTCTTGCTTTACACAGAAAAAAGTGTCTTGCTTTACACAGAAAAAAAGAGTCTTGCTTTACACAGAAAAAAGATTCTTGCTTTACACAGAAAAAAGAGTCTTGCTTTACACAGAAAAAAGTCTTGCTTTACACAGAAAAAAGTGTCTTGCTTTACACAGAAAAAAGAGTCTTGCTTTACACAGAAAAAAAGAGTCTTGCTTTACACAGAAAAAAGTCTTGCTTTACACAGAAAAAAGAGTCTTGCTTTACACAGAAAAAGAGCCTTGCTTTACACAGAAAAACAGCTTTGCTTTACACAGAAATTTAAGCAATTTTTGCAATTATTGTTTTAACATCCACCGGGTTATAACCAATTACAGTTCTAATAAATAAAATTCAAAAACAGTCTTGCTCTACACAGAAAAAAGAGTCTAGCTCTACACTGAAAAAAAGAGCCTTGCTTTACAGAGAAAAAAAGAGCCTCGCATTACACAGCAATTTATGCAATTTTTGCAATTATTGTTATTAACTTCCACCGGGTTATAACCAATTACAGTTCTAATAAATAAAAAATTCAAAACGAGTCTTGCTTTACACAGAAACAACGAGTCTTGCTTTACACAGAAACAACGAGTCTTGCTTTACACAGAAACAACGAGTCTTGCTTTACACAGAAACAACAGTCTTGCTTTACAAAGAAACAAGAGTCTTGCTTTACACATAAACATGAGTCTTTCTTTACACATAAACAAGAGTCTTGCTTTACACATAAACAAGTGTCTTCCTTTACACATAAACAAGAGTCTTGCTTTACACATAAACAAGAGTCTTGCTTTACACAGAAACAAGAGTCTTGCTTTACACAGAAACAAGAGTCTTGCTTTACACAGAAACAAGAGTCTCGCTTTACACAGAAACCAGAGTCTCGCTTTACACAAAAACAAGAGTCTCGCTTTACACATAAACAAGAGTCTCGCTTTACACATAAACAAGAGTCTCGCTTTACACAGAAACAAGAGTCTCGCTTTACACAGAAACAGTCTTGCTTTACACAGAAACAAGAGTCTTGCTTAACACAGAAACAAGAGTCTTGCTTTACACAGAAACAAGAGTCTTGCTTTACACAGAAACAAGTCTTGCTTTACTCAGAAACAAGTGTCTTGCTTTACACATAAACAAGTGTCTTGCTTTACACAGAAACAAGAGTCTTGCTTTACACAGAAACAAGAGTCTTGCTTTACACAGAAACAAGAGTCTTGCTTTACACAGAAACAAGAGTCTTGCTTTACACAGAAACAAAAGTCTTGCTTTACACAGAAACAAGAGTCTTGCTTTACACAGAAACAAGAGTCTTGCTTTACACAGAAACAAGAGTCTTGCTTTACACAGAAACAAGAGTCTTGCTTTACACAGAAACAAGAGTCTTGCTTTACACAGAAACAAGAGTCTTGCAATACACAGAAACAAGAGTCTTGCTTTACACAGAAACAAGAGTCTTGCTTTACACAGAAACATGAGTCTTGCTTTACACAGAAACAAGAGTCTTGCTTTACACAGAAACAATAGTCTTGCTTTACACAGAAAAAAGTCTTGCTTTACACAGAAAAAAGAGACTTGCTTTACACAGAAAAAAGAGTCTTGCTTTACACAGAAAAAAAGTCTTGCTTTACACAGAAAAAAGAGTCTTGCTTTACACAGAAAAAAGAGTCTTGCTTTACACAGAAAAAAGTCTTGCTTTACACAGAAAAAGAGTCTTGCTTTACACAGAAAAAAGAGTCTTGCTTTACACAGAAAAAAGTCTTGCTTTACACAGAAAAAAGTCTTGCTTTACACAGAAAAAAGAGTCTTGCTTTACACAGAAAAAAGAGTCTTGCTTTACACAGAAAAAAGAGTCTTGCTTTACACAGAAAAAAGAGTCTTGCTTTGCACAGAAAAAAGAGTCTTGCTTTACACAGAAAAAAGAGTCTTGCTTTACACAGAAAAAAGAGTCTTGCTTTACACAGAAAAGGAGTCTTGCTTTACACAGAAAAAAGAGTCTTGCTTTACACAGAAAAAAGAGTCTTTCTTTACACAGAAAAAAGAGTCTTGCTTTACACAGAAAAAAGAGTCTTGCTTTACACAGAAAAAAGAGTCTTGCTTTACACAGAAAAAAGAGTCTTGCTTTACACAGAAAAAAGAGTCTTGCTTTACACAGAAAAAAAGAGTCTTGCTTTACACAGAAAAAAGAGTCTTGCTTTACACAGAAAGAGTCTTGCTTTACACAGAAAAAAGAGTCTTGCTTTACACAGAAAAAAGAGTCTTGCTTTACACAGAAAAAAGAGTCTTGCTTTACACAGAAAAAAGAGTCTTGCTTTACACAGAAAAAAGAGTCTTGCTTTACACAGAAAAAAGAGTCTTGCTTTACACAGAAAAAAGAGTCTTGCTTTACACAGAAAAAAAGAGTCTTGCTTTACACAGAAAAAAGAGTCTTGCTTTACACAGAAAAAAGAGTCTTGCTTTACACAGAAAAAAGAGTCTTGCTTTACACAGAAAAAAGAGTCTTGCTTTACACAGAAAAAAGAGTATTGCTTTACACAGAAAAAGAGCCTTGCTTTACACAGAAAAAGAGCCTTTCTTTACACAGAAAAAGAGCCTTGCTTTACATAGAAATTTATGCAATTTTTGCAAATATTTTTATTGACTTCCACCGGTTTATAAACAATTACAGTTCTAATAAATAAAAAATTCAAAAAGAGTCTTGCCCTACACAGAAAAAATTCTTGCTTTACACAGAAGTCTTGCATTATACAGAAAAAACAGCCTTGCTTTACACAGAAAAAAGAGCCTTGCTTTACACAGAAAAAAAGAGTCTTGCTTTACACAGAAAAAAAGAGTCTTGCTTTACACAGAAAAAAGAGTCTTGCATTACACAGAAAAAAGAGTGTGGCTTTACACAGAAAAAAAGAGTCTTGCTTTACATAGAAAAAAAGGGTCTTGCTTTACACAGAAAAAAGTCTTGCTTTACACAGAAAAAAGTCTTGCTTTACACAGAAAAAAAGAGTCTTGCTTTACGCAGAAACAAGAGTCTTGCTTTACGCAGAAACAAGACTCTTGCTTTACACAGAAACAAGGGTCTTGCTTTACACAGAAAAAAGAGTCTTGCTTTACACAGAAAAAAGTCTCGCTTTACACAGAAAAAAGAGTCTTGCTTTACACAGAAACAAGAGTCTTGCAATACACAGAAACAAGAGTCTTGCTTTACACAGAAACAAGAGTCTTGCTTTACACAGAAACAAGAGTCTTGCTTTACACAGAAACAAGAGTCTTGCTTTACACAGAAACAATAGTCTTGCTTTACACGGAAAAAAGTCTTGCTTTACACAGAAAAAAGAGACTTGCTTTACACAGAAAAAAGAGTCTTGCTTTACACAGAAAAAAAGTCTTGCTTTACACAGAAAAAAGAGTCTTGCTTTACACAGAAAAAAGAGTCTTGCTTTACACAGAAAAAAGTCTTGCTTAACACAGAAAAAGAGTCTTGCTTTACACAGAAAAAAGAGTCTTGCTTTACACAGAAAAAAGAGTCTTGCTTTACACAGAAAAAAGTCTTGCTTTACACAGAAAAAAGAGTCTTGCTTTACACAGAAAAAAGAGTCTTGCTTTACACAGAAAAAAGAGTCTTGCTTTACACAGAAAAAAGAGTCTTGCTTTACACAGAAAAAAGAGTCTTGCTTTACACAGAAAAAAGAGTCTTGCTTTACACAGAAAAGGAGTCTTGCTTTACACAGAAAAAAGAGTCTTGCTTTACACAGAAAAAAGAGTCTTGCTTTACACAGAAAAAACAGTCTTGCTTTACACAGAAAAAAGAGTCTTGCTTTACACAGAAAATAGAGTCTTGCTTTACACAGAAAAAAGAGTCTTGCTTTACACAGAAAAAAGAGTCTTGCTTTACACAGAAAAAAGAGTCTTGCTTTACACAGAAAAAAGAGTCTTGCTTTACACAGAAAGAGTCTTGCTTTACACAGAAAAAAGAGTCTTGCTTTACACAGAAAAAAGAGTCTTGCTTTACACAGAAAAAAGAGTCTTGCTTTACACAGAAAAAAGAGTCTTGCTTTACACAGAAAAAAGAGTCTTGCTTTACACAGAAAAAAGAGTCTTGCTTTACACAGAAAAAAGAGTCTTGCTTTACACAGAAAAAAAGAGTCTTGCTTTACACAGAAAAAAGAGTCTTGCTTTACACAGAAAAAAGAGTCTTGCTTTACACAGAAAAAAGAGTCTTGCTTTACACAGAAAAAAGAGTCTCGCTTTACACAGAAAAAAGAGTATTGCTTTACACAGAAAAAGAGCCTTGCTTTACACAGAAAAAGAGCCTTTCTTTACACAGAAAAAGAGCCTTGCTTTACATAGAAATTTATGCAATTTTTGCAAATATTGTTATTGACTTCCACCGGTTTATAAACAATTACAGTTCTAATAAATAAAAAATTCAAAAAGTGTCTTGCCCTACACAGAAAAAATTCTTGCTTTACACAGAAGTCTTGCATTATACAGAAAAAACAGCCTTGCTTTACACAGAAAAAAGAGCCTTGCTTTACACAGAAAAAAAGTCTTGCTTTACACAGAAAAAAAGAGTCTTGCTTTACACAGAAAAAAAAGTCTTGCATTATACAGAAAAAAGAGTCTGGCTTTACACAGAAAAAAGAGTCTTGCTTTACATAGAAAAAAAGGGTCTTGCTTTACACAGAAAAAAGTCTTGCTTTACACAGAAAAAAGTCTTGCTTTACACAGAAAAAAAGAGTCTTGCTTTACGCAGAAACAAGAGTCTTGCTTTACGCAGAAACAAGAGTCTTGCTTTACACAGAAACAAGAGTCTTGCTTTACACAGAAAAAAGAGTCTTGCTTTACACAGAAAAAAGTCTCGCTTTACACAGAAAAAAGAGTCTTGCTTTACACAGAAAAAAAGAGTCTAGCTTTACACAGAAAAAATGTCTAGCTTTACACAGAGAAAAAAGTCTAGCTTTACACAGAGAAAAAAGTCTAGCTTTACACAGAAAAAAGTCTTGCTTTACACAGAAAAGTCTTGCTTTACACGGAAAAGTCTTGCTTTACACAGAAAAAAGTCTTGCTTTACACAGAAAAAAGTCTTGCTTTACACAGAAAAAAGAGTCTTGCTTTACACAGAAAAAAGAGTCTTGCTTTACACAGAAAAAAGAGTCTTGCTTTACACAGAAAAAAGAGTCTTGCTTTACACAGAAAAAAGAGTCTTGCTTTACACAGAAAAAAGAGTCTTGCTTTACACAGAAAAAAGAGTCTTGCTTTACACAGAAAAAAGAGTCTTGCTTTACACAGAAAAAAGAGTCTTGCTTTACACAGAAAAAAGAGTCTTGCTTTACACAGAAAAAAGAGTCTTGCTTTACACAGAAAAAAGAGTCTTGCTTTACACAGAAAAAAGAGTCTTGCTTTACACAGAAAAAAGAGTCTTGCTTTACACAGAAAAAAGAGTCTTGCTTTACACAGAAAAAAGAGTCTTGCTTTACACAGAAAAAAGAGTCTTGCTTTACACAGAAAAAAGAGTCTTGCTTTACACAGAAAAAAGAGTCTTGCTTTACACAGAAAAAAGAGTCTTGCTTTACACAGAAAAAAGAGTCTTGCTTTACACAGAAAAAAGAGTCTTGCTTTACACAGAAAAAAGAGTCTTGCTTTACACAGAAAAAAGAGTCTTGCTTTACACAGAAAAAAGAGTCTTGCTTCACACAGAAAAAAGAGTCTTGCTTTACACAGAAAAAAAGAGTCTTGCTTTACACAGAAAAAAAGAGTCTTGCTTTACACAGAAAAAAAGAGTCTTGCTTTACACAGAAAAAAAGAGTCTTGCTTTACACAGAAAAAAAGAGTCTTGCTTTACACAGAAAAAGAGCCTTGCTTTACACAGAAATTTATGCATTTTTTGCAAATATTGTTATTAACTTCCACCGGTTTATAACCAATTACAGTTCTAATAAATAAAAAATTCAAAAAGAGTCTTGCCCTACACAGAAAAAAGTCTTGCTTTACACAGAAGTCTTGCTTTACACAGAAAAAACAGCCTTGCTTTACACAGAAAAAAAGAGCCTTGCTTTACACAGAAAAAAGAGCCTTGCTTTACACAGAAAAAAAAGAGTCTTGCTTTACACAGATAAAAGAGTCTTGCTTTACACAGAAAAAAGAGTCTTGCTTTACACAGAAAAAAAGAGTTGCTTTACACAGAAAAAAGAGTCTTGCTTCACACAGAAAAAAAGAGTCTTGCTTTACACAGAAAAAAAGAGTCTTGCATTACACAGAAAAAGAGCCTTGCTTTACACAGAAATTTATGCATTTTTTGCAAATATTGTTATTAACTTCCACCGGTTTATAACCAATTACAGTTCTAATAAATAAAAAATTCAAAAAGAGTCTTGCCCTACACAGAAAAAAGTCTTGCTTTACACGGAAGTCTTGCTTTACACAGAAGTCTTGCTTTACACAGAAGTCTTGCTTTACACAGAAGTCTTGCTTTACACAGAAAAAAGAGCCTTGCTATACACAGAAAAAAAGAGCATTGCTTTACACAGAAAGAAAGAGCATTGCTTTACACAGAATAAAGAGCATTGCTTTACACAGAAAAAAAGAGCATTGCTTTACACAGAAAAAAAGAGCATTGCTTTACACAGAAAAAAAGAGCCTTGCTTTACACAGAAAAAAAGAGCCTTGCTTTACACAGAAAAAAAGAGCCTTGCTTTACACAGAAAAAAAGAGCCTTGCTTTACACAGAAAAAAAGAGCCTTGCTTTACACAGGAAAAAAGAGCCTTGCTTTACACAGGAAAAAAGAGCCTTGCTTTACACAGGAAAAAAGAGCCTTGCTTTACACAGGAAAAAAGAGCCTTGCTTTACACAGGAAAAAAGAGCCTTGCTTTACACAGGAAAAAAGAGCTTTGCTTTACACAGGAAAAAAGAGCCTTGCTTTACACAGGAAAAAAGAGCCTTGCTTTACACAGGAAAAAAGAGCCTTGCTTTACACAGAAATTTATGCATTTTTTGCAAATATTGTTATTAACTTCCACCGGTTTATAACCAATTACAGTTCTAATAAATAAAAAATTCAAAAAGAGTTTTGCCCTACACAGAAAAAAGTGTTGCTTTACACGGAAGTCTTGCTTTACACAGAAGTCTTGCTTTACACAGAAGTCTTGCTTTACACAGAAGTCTTGCTTTACACAGAAGTCTTGCTTTACACAGAAGTCTTGCTTTACACAGAAGTCTTGCTTTACACAGGAAAAAAGAGCCTTGCTTTACACAGGAAAAAAGAGCCTTGCTTTACACAGGAAAAAAGAGCCTTGCTTTACACAGGAAAAAAGAGCCTTGCTTTACACAGGAAAAAAGAGCCTTGCTTTACACAGGAAAAAAGAGCCTTGCTTTACACAGGAAAAAAGAGCCTTGCTGTACACAGGAAAAAAGAGCCTTGCTGTACACAGGAAAAAAGAGCCTTGCTGTACACAGGAAAAAAGAGCCTTGCTGTACACAGGAAAAAAGAGCCTTGCTGTACACAGGAAAAAAGAGCCTTGCTGTACACAGGAAAAAAGAGCCTTGCTGTACACAGGAAAAAAGAGCCTTGCTGTACACAGGAAAAAAGAGCCTTGCTGTACACAGGAAAAAAGAGCCTTGCTGTACACAGGAAAAAAGAGCCTTGCTGTACACAGGAAAAAAGAGCCTTGCTTTACACAGGAAAAAAGAGCCTTGCTGTACACAGGAAAAAATTAGCCTTGCTGTACACAGGAAAAAAGAGCCTTGCTGTACACAGGAAAAAAGAGCCTTGCTGTACACAGGAAAAAAGAGCCTTGCTGTACACAGGAAAAAAGAGCCTTGCTGTACACAGGAAAAAAGAGCCTTGCTGTACACAGGAAAAAAGAGCCTTGCTGTACACAGGAAAAAAGAGCCTTGTTGTACGCAGGAAAAAAGAGCCTTGCTTTACACAGAAATTTATGCAATTTTTTGAATTATTGTTATTAACTTCCACCGGGTTATAACCAATTACAGTTCTAATAAATAAAAAATTCAAAAAAAGTCTTGCGTCCACACGCAAACCACACGTCGACGCCCACACGCAAACCACACGTCGACGCCCACACACAAACCACACGTCGACGCCCACACACAAACCACACGTCGACGCCCACACACAAACCACACGTCGACGCCCACACACAAACCACACGTCGACGCCCACACACAAACCACACGTCGACGCCCACACACAAACCACACGTCGACGCCCACACACAAACCACACGTCGACGCCCACACACAAACCACACGTCGACGCCCACACACAAACCACACGTCGACGCCCACACACAAACCACACGTCGACGCCCACACACAAACCACACGTCGACGCCCACACACAAACCACACGTCGACGCCCACACACAAACCACACGTCGACGCCCACACACAAACCACACGTCGACGCCCACACACAAACCACACGTCGACGCCCACACACAAACCACACGTCGACGCCCATACACAAACCACACGTCGACGCCCACACACAAACCACACGTCGACGCCCACACACAAACCACACGTCGACGCCCACACACAAACCACACGTCGACGCCCACAAACAAACCACACGTCGACGCCCACAAACAAACCACACGTCGACGCCCACAAACAAACCACACGTCGACGCCCACAAGCAAACCACACGTCGACGCCCACAAGCAAACCACACGTCGACGCCCACACGCAAACCACACGTCGACGCCCACACACAAACCACACGTCGACGCCCACACACAAACCACACGTCGACGCCCACACACAAACCACACGTCGACGCCCACACACAAACCACACGTCGACGCCCACACACAAACCACACGTCGACGCCCACAAACAAACCACACGTCGACGCCCACAAACAAACCACACGTCGACGCCCACAAACAAACCACACGTCGACGCCCACAAACAAACCACACGTCGACGCCCACAAACAAACCACACGTCGACGCCCACAAGCAAACCACACGTCGACGCCCACAGGCAAACCACACGTCGACGCCCACAAGCAAACCACACGTCGACGCCCACAAGCAAACCACACGTCGACGCCCACAAGCAAACCACACGTCGACGCCCACAAGCAAACCACACGTCGACGCCCACAAACAAACCACACGTCGACGCCCACAAACAAACCACACGTCGACGCCCACAAACAAACCACACGTCGACGCCCACAAACAAACCACACGTCGACGCCCACAAATAAACCACACGTCGACGCCCACAAACAAACCACACGTCGACATTGACGTTTTTTGTCAAATGTGTAGATATATAAATTTCCATTGAATTCAGTTTAAAAGAGATTGAAGTATTTTGTCGGTACAACTTCAATTCTTCAGTCTACTTAGTCTTCTTACAATAAACTTCCATTGTAGTTTCTCTAAACGTGTATTGTCTATTTTTACATAGATTTTGCAAGTGGTAAAGTAGGTATTCTTCTATAGTTTGCAGAGTTTGATCCTTTTCAAACTCACGAGGAGTTTTAGAAAAGTTTCCCATCTTCTGTGAATCATCTGGTTCAGATTGTGTGAAGGAAGAAGTATAACAATAGTCTAAAAAAATTTCAGACGTGTTCACAGATTACGCTGTTGCTTCCGAATTCTTAAGTGTCTAAAAATGTCAATCAATTTGTTTCGTTAAGTGGAGGGTAGTTCGTATTGAGTTTAGTCTAAATTTGTTCCTAAAAACTGAAGTCTAATACTCTAGCCAGATATTTTTTTATTTAATTCCTGCCATGCATATCACATTCTATTTTTGAGAAATTTCTTCCATTCATGTTAGTTTTTCTTCACTTCAGCTGGATTCTTTTTATATTCCAAACGTTCTGGGCAGGATTTAGTAAAATTACAAAGGGTTCTCCCCTCCCACTATTAACGCGATTAACTACTTCCACGACTATCCATCCGTCAATTTACATTGTGGCGAAACCGATTTCATCATAATTTTATAAACGAAATTCACCAGATCAAAATTTAAACAAACAGACCCGGCCACCCAGGATTTCTGCCGAGAGGTTACGCAGACGGTCGCACGTGCGCGACTCCGCTTATCGCGACAGTCCCTCCCGCCCCCGGCGCATTAAGAAAGCCGTTTAGAGGGCTGGCGACGACAGATTCAATGGGCACACGTGTTCACTGTGCCGGCTGCGAAGTTTCGACATCGCACGCTCGTTTCGGGGAATCCCAAACTCATAAATTTCTTTCACGCAAACGCGCCCCCTGATGCAAGCACGGGGCGATGTTCTAGAAGAAATTAAAATAACATTGTGCACGTGCAGCTGACGCGGGGAGCGGAAAGTTCTGTGGCTTCACGCGTGGCGATTGGCTGGAAATAGTTCACTGCGCCACAAATTTTGGCCAATAGCTACACGTCTATTACAAGGAACTCGAGCATACGAGAATATTGGGTGGGGGGAAAAGTTTACCTTATAAGATTTCGACGGAGAGAATTTCAGAAGAGCTGGGGCATCAGAAGGGCCAGAGCAGGAGAACAGGCAGGGCAGTCGGGGCAGAAGCTCCTTCGGGGGGGCTATTCGTCGGTCAGAGGCAAGCTCGCCTTCGCCGGACTTATAAATTTTTCATCAATCAGATGGGGCCAGAGTATTAGGCGTCGGGGAAAAAACCAGTGTGTCTCTGGAAAACTTATTATTTTTCGAGCTTGAATATTAGACTGAGGACAGTTGAGAGAGGAACTTATGTGGGGGTGGGAATTATTCGGGCGAATATGCCTATGTGGGGACTTATGTTATTTTACTGCGAGTTTTGAGCTGTGAGCCGACTGCAGTGGAGAGAGAGATTTCTCTGGGGTGGGTTTTCCGTCGTGAAGAGAGGCGAATGTTTCTCCAATCGAATTTTAAACTGTCCGAAGTTGTGTTCAATAATTATCAGAAAAGTCAGAGAGAGACGCATAGTTGGTAACTCCGTTCCTGAGATCGTCCGGCCAGCTCAGCTAGTACTGCCAGTTTCGACCAGAACTTCTAGTACTGCCAGTCACTTCCAGAACTTCTAGATCAGCCAGACTACAAAGGGCGCTGTCAACGAGCCACGCGTCGCCGCCTTTTGGTGACGTCACAACCGACCGCCAGCTGTAGCCCGGAGGGTTACTGACCTCCGCTGCATTTTTTTTGAAGGACGCCCAGCCGCCGCCCTCTACCGCATCGTGGCCATTCTCGGCTGCACAAAGACCCTTCTCCAAGCGGTATCGTTTAGGGCTACCGCCCTATTGTGAAAAATTTCCGTAATGCGGTGTCACGCTCTGACACACTGACCAGTAGCAATTTCACCCATTGTAATTGTTAGTTATAATTCTTCTTAGTTTTTTAAGCTTAACTCCTAAAACTAACTTTTCAATTTTTTTTCTCTTCATCTAATTTTCCCACTATTCTTTTTATTCAATTTAAGAGTGTAACTTCCCTGGGGCATGTTAATCATATTGCCCAGCTATCCGCTGCTCATAAGCAGCTATCCGCTGACCTTACCGTTACCCTTACCTGTCCATCTCAAATTCATAATTTCATTACCACCAGGAGCCAACTGCTGCCTAAAGCAACTTGAAGGCTGCTACCGATCCCAAGTTAAGATGCTGGTCTACTTAACTTTAAAAATTTAATTTGTGGCATATAGTATATGAATTTAAACAAGTTTACTCTTAGGTTTAGGTATTAACAGTCAAAAATATTTAAAATATAATTTCATACAATATGACCTTTAACTTCCAAAAAAGGGCAACCCTCATTAACCGTTAAACATTTTTTGAAGATTCTTTTATGAGATTTGGATTATACTTTCTGCCAAGGTAGTATTTATATTTTGCATGGATTTGAATTAAAACTTTTAAAAATCGCTGGCAACAATATTGATTGCAAGAACAAATTATTGCTAATATTAATTTTCGATAAAAATTTCCGGTTTAAGCATAAGAATCGCTTTCTTGTTAAATAATTAAATATCTTCAAAATTTTATTTTCCCCCCAAAGACTCGGTGGCTCGAAGCGATTAGTCGCCTTTCACCAAAGAGGTCTTGAGTTAGAATCCCGGATAATGTAATTTCTCATGAGAAATTTGTTCCGACAAAACGAGTTTAGCTGTTTCACAATGGCTAGTCCAATCCCTTTAAAGTGTCCCACTCTACCCCCATCCTGTTACAATCCCAATTCTGACCGCTGGGTAGTGACGCAGGAGCGCGTAGTAAGAGGCGTTAACGCGGAGATGCTACCTGACGGACCTCTTGACAACCGATTGCGACGAGACGTGACATGTAAATGACTATGTTAATGGAAGATTACTCCTATAAATAGCGTGATTATTAATGGAAGATTACTCCCTAGCACTCAACGACCCCCAAGGGGCTTGGAGACGCGTTGTGTCAATTTAGACGCAACAAATTTAAAGTTTTAATTTTACTGTTAAAAGGGAAAATAAAATTCTGTAACATTTTGTAAAAGTATTTATCGTATTTATATAAATTTTGCAGACGTAAAAACTGAATATACCAATCGATAAATTTGGCAAAACTGGCTGGGAACATTTTTTAAATCAAAATAATTTTAATAA
Source organism: Gryllus longicercus (assembly GCA_038098605.1). Taxonomy (NCBI): domain Eukaryota; kingdom Metazoa; phylum Arthropoda; class Insecta; order Orthoptera; family Gryllidae; genus Gryllus; species Gryllus longicercus. Next base: position 36,979 of record JAZDUA010001102.1, read on the forward strand.
TGAATACTTCATATCGTAGCAATTGTAATCAAATCAGGATCAACAACTCGCTAGAAGAAAGCCCCACATAATACATTATATTACAACAATACATTCCGTGACATATTATAGTTCATCGTATTGTAATACTCGCTACGTGGATGCTTTCATAAATGTGTGTAGTAAAAGGGATTGAAAAAGATGTGATGCTTAACAATGTGCGGTTATTACGACAGTTTCTACCGTTCTTGAATGCAAATAAATCAAAACTAATTAACGTAAAATAATGCACTCTTCTAATAGTAAGTTTCAATATTACAAATTTCAATTTCTTTCGAAAATATAGTTAGCGTATTCTTATTAAATTTAACTCGTCTATCGCTATAGCGTTGAAATTTCGTGATGTTCAAAAGCGACGTTACGTATAATTTACGGATTTACCACAAAAATCTATGCGTATTAGCCATTATTAAGTGAAAAATCAAATTCAGTGAAAATGAGAAATGCACGAGTGCAAAACAAATGTTCTTTCTGCATTTTCCATTATTAATGGAATTGCTAGACCATAATCATACTGTCCCAAACTTTAACAACTGCAATATTAAAATTTCTATTTTCCAGACAATCAAATATCTAAGTAACTAAACTAATATCTACCCGATCTTCCAAGTATTCATCTATTTTACAAAAGTTCTTCAATCTTCTTAAAGTATCGAACATAATAAATAATGAGTAATATTGTTTATGTTCAGAACGCACCATAAAAACTAACTAATAAATTACGAAAACAGATTTCCCGTAGAACCTCTAGTGAAATTTGTTAAAACAAAAGTTTGTATGCTTCACAGGGGCTAGCCCAACCTCTGAAGTGTCCTAAACCCTACCCAATTCTAATTCCTTCCCTATTCTGGCCGCTGAGTTTTAAAGCTGGGGCGGGTAGTAGGCGGCGCGTACGCGGAGATGCTACTTGGCAGTCCTCTTGACAACGGACTGCGAGACGTGGCGGATATTACGTACTGTTAATGGAGTACTCCCGCGCTGATAATAAAGCGCAGAACGCGCATCGCCCTCCGGAGCTTGGTTTATTTATTAATTTGGTATATTTCTCAAAAATTTCGATATTTTGTAAAAAAAAGATCTATTCTCTTAAATTAGGTATTTTGTCAAGTGGGCTTTAAAACATTTTGTCATTCAAGTGACGCTTGCCACGTCTCGCGTGGAGTTAAGTGCCTGTAAAGAAAATGTTAGTTTTTATTGGTAAATCTTTCATTAACCAGTACTAAAGCTTTGCAGACGTTTCGATAACATTACCACCCTGTTCAAAGTGTGCTGTCCGCCAACTAAATATTTTTCCATCTAAGGACGACTGAACGATGGGCTGACGTTCAGTTTTCCTTCGATAGAAAGATGTACTCCAATTCTTCATTAATTCTTCTGGTTTAACTTTCTTATCACAGAAACTGTACTGCGAAGAACTGTACTTCAAGCAACATTTCTCGCGCAAAAGCGAATTGGAACATCTCTAGCACTTAACCTACCCACCCTGCCCTGTGAGCCACGTGGGCGTGTCCCTCCTAAATCGCCAGTTGCACAGAATGACCTCCGCTCTTGAACGGCGACCTAGACTATTGTCCAGAGGGAGGTCATCTGCTATTAAGATAGATGCAGAATGCGAGGCACAATGGCATCTCGCAGGTCAAAAAAGTCTCCCACCCCGTCAAAGTTGCCCCAAATCTCTATGACGGAATGCATGCCAAGTGCAATAGGATCCAGCACAGGACCTAATATGGCTAAACAAACCGCCCTGATCTTAATAACTAACCGGGCCCTGCAGTCTTCCTATATTTGCCCATCCTAATTAATTACTAGGTATTGATTTTAACATATTTAGTGTATTTCAATCATTTATCACTTGAAAATCAAAATTAAGCTCTATCTATTAAAATATTAAATGATCTGATGAACAATTAAATGAAACATTTTAATTAATGTTAAATTATTTATTACCAGCAAATTCACTAACTAGAACAACGTTAAATATTACATTTAAATTTACTTTAAATTAATTTAAGTCCTTTCAAGCAAACAAGACTGCAGTATCCCAGTAATATATTAAACTAAAGGCGGACGAATACCCTTTTTAACATTATCTGAGCGGAGCTAATGACTGCACGAGGAAGAATTAACCCTCCCAACCTACATTTGAATGTAATGAAGGGATCTCCAGCACGGAGTGGTATGTGATACTGTTATTTCTATTGTACCATATTGCGTTGGGTTTCTACTGTACTGTTGTTTACTTAGGTTCGTCTCGTCTTTAAGTATACTGAATACAGTTAAGCAGCTGTAGAAACAAAACTGGGTATTGGTATTTAGTTTAGCCGTAGACCACTTGTAATCACTATTCCAATAGTTTCGTATTTCTCTCGTAGATTCGAAAACCATCTCCGGCGAGGCCCCAATGTGCGTGTGGCTCAACCTGCGTCATCCGTCGTGCAGCCGGAGGGAGGAACGCGAACGGCCTGGCCGCCCTTAGGGCTGCCGCGGCCGCTGCGGAGGGCAAGGGTTAAGGGAGAGGGGAGGACGAGGCCGGGGAAGAGTCTCCGCCCAGAACACTCACCGAATCCAGCCTCCACCGGCGTCAGGACAAAGATGATTCTCTTCTGCCAGGGGGGCTATGCTACCCTATCCTGTGGATGGGAGCCTATTCTACCCTATACTAACTAAAACATTCATCGTTTAGTTCCAAGTTCTTTTAAGAAATTTATCAATCCTTTAAACGCAAACCTAACTTCATAATTAAAAGTACTTTTTAATGCGTCTTTAACTGTCCTTTGATCAGATATATGAACTACATTCCCCATCTCCCATTTTAAAATTTGTTGTATAATGTTCTGTATCCTTTATGAATTTTATTTTAATTACTATTCCTGAAACAACACTCCAAAAACAACCAATCAAATTAATGCTGTAACCAGGAAATTTAATGATTGCCTGAATTTCATTACAACTACACAATCTGAAATTGAAAACAGATTGACTACTTGCGTCGGATATTTTCTTCATAAATTTTATATTAAATATTTGCAAACTTGTGAGGATTAAGAAGAAACTGCATTTTGTAAGTTTACTGAAAGGCTATTTGACCTAACGAGAATTACTACGCTTCCTAGATTCTGAAGCGCATTTCCCCTACCCCCTGGCGGGAAAAAAGGGATTGAGGTACGTTGAGAAGAACGGCGTCGTGAAGACCAAGGCCACAGCGGCAGAGCAGCTAAGAAGCAGGGAAACCAAGTCACTCCAACCATGAATATCTTGCAAGCACTCTTCACTGAGAATTCACTGTGGTCACTTAGAGATTAATTTCGCACCATTACACTTTACACCAAGCGATTTTCTCCAAATGCTTTAGAGATCACGTTTCACTGCACTGCACTCGACAGGGGCCACTCCACTGCATAAACCTACACTTCGAGTGGCGTTTTAAGATTTCTTTTGCACCAAATTCTTTATAAAATTAATCTCACTCCTTCACCACTCCTCTACACTTTTCACGCACCATTCCAGCCTAATTAATATTGTGAAACGTAGACACAATTTCGTTTGCAATGCAATGTGCGATTCGAAAAATTAAATGCACAAAAAGAGCTATCACTTTCCATATAATCTAACTATATTCACCAACCACTGGAAGAACTATCCCTAATAACGTGTCCGCGACCTGAACAACGTCTCCGAAACACCTGATTACCTTTCGCGACTCACGATGAAGTGAACGACGTTGAACAGCCTCGGCGCGGGCTGGTCTCCGAACGGAAAACATCGCAACTCCTGATTGGCCGAGAGAGTCAACGCTTCGAAAGTGCAAGAAAAAACGCTCAATATAGAAATTTGTGTATTATAAGAAATGAAAATATGTAATATTTCTAAACTAATTGGAACAGACATTGTATTTTCAACCATAAAATGTTTTTTAATGTTCTGGTTTGTGATTGTTTTCGAAATATATATCTTTCTCTCAGTAAAATACAAAGAATTTATAGAGAACCAGACGCCGAAACGAGGTTGCAATTTCTTATGCAAATGAAATATCAAGTATGTTAAACATTATATCAATTGAATCCATTAATAAAATACTGAATATTAAAAATATAATCATACATGATAAATAATGTCATTTTTTTCAACTTCAATACATATAAGCGATAAAAAATGTGCAAACTATTCTCACATTTGAGATGTAGAGTGAGTTAGATGATGTTATTTACTACATTTACAAGAATTAATCGCTTTTCCGGTCCATTTAATACGTTTTTTCTGCCGAAAAAATCATTTTTGCCAAAGTATTACATAACTTTCTCTACACCATGTTATTGAACACAAAAAAGTACAAATTAAGATTTTTATTGGGTCATTTTTTGCCACCTTTCAATATTTAGGTACTTTTCCTGGGCCTTTGCGTCATTTTCGTCATTTTTACTCATTTTATTTCATTTTCGCGTTTTTTGTCACGAATTTACAATGACTCACTAAAAAGAAGTTTTTATTGTATCATGAGTTCATGACGAAACTCTGTACTGCAATGTTTTCTTTGTTTTTCGAAGTCTCAAAATTACAAGGATCTTCGGTAACCCGACCTTTCAAAATTGACGGTTGGAAAATCGGAGCTAAGGATTACATTTCCTCCTAAAATAAAGCCTTTACATTAAATGTGATTTTATATAAATATATTTTATTAAAAATTGTAAAATTCATTAAAAATAAACATATTCTTAAACACTTTTTGGTATTTTAAAAAAAATTCACTATAAAACTCATAGCATTTTGTCACCACAAGAAATACAGAAAAAAAACTCGTAAACTGACACGACATTACGATTCGCCATGGCACTTCCTCTGATGACGTAGAAGTGACGACACAGCTTATTGCAAAGGCCTTCTATTACGGTGACCAAGGATCGAGTCCTGCATCAGGCATGGTCGTGTTTGTGGGTGTCTCTGCATGTTTGTGATTGTCCATTTCATCCTTTATCATCATTATCATTGCACTCCATCTCTCAGAGTTAACAACGGATTCAGCACGGTGTAAAAATGGATTCAGATTGATATTGCTGACCCCCCATAAAAGTCACGTGCACATACCTTTCATAATGACTGAGTCCCGCTGGGTTGCACGTTCGCATGGTCCCGAAATGGCCAATTCGCGAGCGCAAATAATTTATTAAATAAATAAATAAATAAATAAATAAATAAATAAATAAATAAATAAATAAATAAATAAATAAATAAATAAATAAATAAATAAATAAATAAATAAATAAATAAATAAATAAATAAATAAATAAATAAATAAATAAATAAATAAATAAATAAATAAATAAATAAATAAATAAATAAATAAATAAATAAATAAATAAATAAATAAATAAATAAATAAATAAATAAATAAATAAATAAATAAATAAATAAATAAATAAATAAATAAATAAATAAATAAAATAAAGTAGGGCAGGGTCAATAGACGAAGGTGCACGCGATTGACCTTCAGATCTTTTTAGCGAACAAATTCCCACAACTGGTAAGATCTCACGGGAGGGACAGTAGAAGTGTTTTTTTGTTTGTTATTTAAAGTCGCATCAACATCTATGTCATTAGCGACCACTAATACATTTAACGGTATGGTAACAGTAAAAATGACATGATATGGAGATGACGGGGGTGAAAGGACAAACACAAATACAACCATGCCCGAGGCGGGACTGGAACCCGCGATCCTTCAGTTCGAGATCATTACGACACTACTGCCTTAAGGATCTCGGTCATCCGGACGACTAGAAGTGAGTTTTCTTTAATGAAAAACTGGGAACTGGATATGGAAATTATATAAACATTTATTCAGTGAAGCAAACGTTCAGAAGTGTTATTTTCCGAAGTAGTAACACTCTTCCAAATTAAACAACGCTTTTTTTAGAAATATAATTTGTAGTCAGCACTGTACATTTTTATTTCACAGAAAAGAATAGTTAAGTCAGAAAATGAGTTCGACATGTAGAAACAATTTTCTATATTTAGAAACGGTTTAAAATTGAATTTTCAAGGAACAAAAAAACTGCGATTTGAAGAGAATTTCGATGAATAGAAGTTTGTTTTATGGAGGTCCGACTGTACGATCATCATTATGGAAGGCGAAATGGCCAATTTTATGTACTAAATATATTTTTTTTTATTTTATATTTCGTTTTAAATTATGCCCGGAGACCATAGCTCTGGGCTCCAATTGTCGGTACGAGTATACGCAAGGCATAGAGGTAATGAATGTGTGTGTGTGTGTGTGTGTGTGTCCGTGTCCGCTTGCGAGTATGTAAGTTAATGCGAGGCAGGCACAATATGTGCATGTATGTACTCGTGTGTAGAGCAAAGTCTTTTGGCAATATAGATTGTCAGTGTTGGGTAGTGCTCCCAACGTAGTATGGTGTTTGTATGAACAAAACAATGAATGTTTCAGACTATATACATGTAATGGGACGGTCGCACATCGCGGATGACGACACGAGCCATATATTTATTTTACTTAATTAAGAGCCGCGCCGCCGTTAGGAGCAGCCGGAAATGCCGTTTCCGCTGTACCTGTGTGAAAGCCGCTTAGCGCGCCGGGGGAGAGGACGAAGATGCGCCTCCTTTGTTCAGCCGAGAAAGGCGGACGCACCCCTTATGACGTGTGGGGAAATACTCCGCCCACAACCCCTTCACCGAGCAACGGAATTACCCGCGCCTATTTCCGGGAATTTCGGTGACGAATGTTACTGCGGGGGAGGTTGCTGGAGGCGACATCACCGCTGGCGCCGTGATAGGCGGAAAGCTTACAGGTGGCGCGTCATCCAATAGAAATAGACAATGCGGGGGAGGAACCACGTGGTACGCGAGCCTTCCTGTGGGACCGCCGCGGTCCAGAGCGATCACTTGTATCGAAGATCGCGAGGAGGAGACTTGTATCAGAGGCAGCGGGGAGGAGACTTGTATCGGAGGTCGCGAGTAGGAGACTTGTATGAGAGGCAGCGGGGAGGAGACTTGTATCGGAGGTAGCGAGGAAGAGACTTGTTTCTGAGGCAGTAGCGAGGCCACTTAATTGGTGCCTGACCGCCCGAATGCCACGCTGCCTCGCCACATCGCAGCCCGACTCGTGAGACGACAGCCGGCCGATGGGACGGGACACTACTACTGAGTGCCTGACTGAGAGTGCCATGTGAGTGCGAACCGGGGACGTGACAAACTATATCGCGAAGCGACCCGTCATCGCCCAGGCGCGTTCCCGCCGCCGCCGCCCGCACCAAGCGCCGCTGAGAAGCTGCCGGCCGACGCCCGCCGCTGGCCTAATCCGGGGCCGCCGCCGTGACTGAAAGGGGCCGCCACAAAGGGACCTGAGGCAACGCCGTAGCCGCCGCCGCCAGACCTGTTGGGCGTTGGGACGCCCGAACGCCGCACCTGTGAGCTGGATCACGACCGCCCGGGAGGGCAAAGACACCGGAGCTGAAATGAACTCTGGCCATACCGGCCGTTACTAAGTTAAGATTAGATTTCTGAATTAAAGTTTCTGAAGTTAAGATTAGAGATCTGAATTTATATCTGAGAGGATTCGCATGAGATCGGGGGGAGACATTGTTGCGTGCTCCGCACCTGCGATCGGGGGTGATATCCCCGGCTATCTCCAAGCTCCACCGAAGCAGCACCCAGACGACCCCTCTGCTGACGTCACGGACCGTCGCAGACGCCGCGAGCCGCTGCCAGCCGCCCTGTTGGAGAGAGTGCAAGCCATCCCGCATTCCAGAGAAGGTCGCCCCGGCCGCACACAAGCTTCGCCGCGCCCGCCCGGGCACATTGAACTTTCGACACGGAAGCTCTCAGGCAATGTAACTGGGGGCTATTTATACTCTTTGAAGTATTGTCAACGCGGTGCCGCGCCAAGGCACAAGAAAGGTCATTTATTATTGTAATTCTAGTTATAAAATAATTTTGTACCCTTCTCTAGTTGTAAGTTTTCCTGTTAATTTTAATCTTTATTTTTTTCTTTTTATTCAATCTTTTCGGTAACTTTTATTTTATTAATGTAACTTCCCTTTGTCCAGGAATAAACGTTGTCTTTTACCAGTAACCAAATTGTTTATTTTGAATAATAATAATAATAATAATAATAATAATAATAATAATAATAATAATAATAATATTTATTGAGTCACATATACAATTACAATCGTGTATGACGAGTCAATATGATGCCTTGGGTGGAGAGAGCGAAGTTATATTACTGTTCAGGAGCAAACAAGGGACCATCTCAGCATTTGCTCAAAGGACCAGGGAAACTGAACAAAACCTGATCGAGATGGGGTCATTGGCCTAGAAATACAATACTTGTTACAGTTAGATTAAGATATTACACAGTAGATAAATTATCTGCTAATAATTAACATTAATAATAATAATTGCATTAACAATAATAATTACATTAGCAATAATAATTACATTAACAATAATAATAATTACATTAATAATACATATCAATTATGTTTGCAACTACATCAAATTTTACAATAGTAGTACATTCTATATTTATAACTTGAAATGGTGAGGAGGCAAGTTTTGACCAGTTTTTTTCTTCTTCTATTCTCCTTCTATTTCACAGGATCAGGATCATTTTCAGCTTGAAACAGTTCATATGAAACAGAAAGTCTAATGGAATAAGAAATTCTTATTTATTTATATTTTTTAAGGGAAATGTTGTAATTTGAAAATTCCTTTACACTGTAGAACATGTTGTTAAGCAGGAAAGCTTTCAATTTACTTTTAAATGTATGAATTGTGTTTATGTCTTTGATATCATTGCCTAGTTTGTTGTAAAGTGTAATGCCCTCTATTAGGGTACTTTTTTGATAAAATGTAGTTTCAGAGTGGGGAACGTGTAGGTTATCCTTTTGACGGGTGTTGTAGTTATGTACATCAGAATTTAAAGTAAAAGTGTCTTTGTTTTCCATGAGAATTTTCTTTGTGAAGACCACTATTTCAAATATGTACATGCATGGTAGAGGAAGAATCCTTAGTTTATTAAACAAGGGTTTGCAAGACTCCAGCTTATGAGTGCTGGTCATTGTTCGCAGTATTCTTTTTTGGATAATAAATGTGCGAGTGCTTTCAGGGGCATTTCCCCAGAATATTATTCCATATTTTAGGTGTGAGTGCACATTTGCAAAATACATTGTTCGAAGTGTCTCAATGTTGGAGCTTGACCTGAGGGTGTATAGGGCATAGCAAGATTTGCTAAGCTTCTTGTTAAGATTTGATATGTGAGTGTTCCATTTTAGGTTTTCTTGAATTGTTAGTCCCAGGAAGGTAGTTTCATGAGATATTGTTACAGGGTTATTGTTTATGAGCAAATGCTGTGAGAGTTTGTCTTTACATCGAGGATTCATGAAATTTAGAGAGACTGTCTTGCTGGTGTTTATGATGAGTTTGTTGTCTTGAAACCATTTTACTAGTGCTTGCAAAGTTTTGTGAGTTTCTTTTTCTAATGATTGCTGTGTTTTTGCTTTGATGATGATGTTTGTGTCATCTGCAAACAAAATTATTTTGTTGTTCCTTAAAGCCAAAGGCATGTCATTTATGTATATAAGGAATAGTATTGGCCCAAGGATGGATCCTTGCGGGACTCCACAATTTATTATTTGAGGACAGGAGTAGTATGAGGAGATTTTGTTTTCTTTAGTGTGTTGGAGGGCAACTATTTGTCTACGGTTTGATAAATATGATTTGATCCATTGGCCTGCAATGCCTCGAATTCCTAGCATTTCTAGTTTTCTTAAAAGTATATGATGGTCAATGATGTCAAAGGCTTTTGACAAATCTAAGAAAAGGCCAATGGGAATTTCCTTCTGATTTAGGGCAACAAGTATGTCATTTAAAAAGGAGAAGATGGCTGTGTCTGTGGATCTATTACTCCTGAAGCCATGTTGTGCATTTGTAAGGACATTATTTGCATTGAGAAACTGTTTGAGTCTATCATTGAAAAGTCTTTCCAGAATTTTTGAAAATCCTGATAACAGGGAAATAGGCCTGTAGTTCATTGGGTCATAACTATTGCCCTTTTTAAACAATGGTTTAATTTTTGCTGTTTTGAATATATCTGGAAATATGCCTGATTTTAGGGAGCCCATGAATGCCCATGAATTTAATTAACAATTCCTTCCATCAACTAATTTTGTAAATGAGCAAAGGAAATTGTCACAATCGGCTAGTTTTTTAAACGAGTAAAGGGAATAGGACCGACTGAGCTATAACCGGGCCGCTAACCGCGCATTTTCCAAGTGCGCAGAGGTGTTACAATACAAAGAGTTACGCATATTGCTTACCACTCCTCCCCACCGTCGATTTCCCCTTCGCCGGAGCGGCACGAAGTGTCGGTTTAAACCACTTGCTTAGGTTGTACTGGGTTGTACCGTACGCTAAATTTTAGCCTCTAATTTTAACGTATAATTTATTCATTTCAGGTTCAGCATTTTGCGGAACACGAGTGTGTGTGTAAATCCATTACATAGTTTGGAGAAGTTGGGAGTAAATTTGCAGTTATATTAAATAAATTTGTTTATACAAAGCGTTGAAATGTGTTTGACAGAGCAGTTGCCGATTAATTCATTAAAGACTGACAGAAAACATTACACATGCAGAATCTTTATAAAGAGGGGAACTACGAGATAATGTGCAACTTGATATTGTTGGAAGTGTGTTTCGAAAAATATGTGTGTGTTTAGTGAAGGATGAGTAAATGACGGCAGTTTTTAAATAACCAAGTTAAGTTGTATGTGATTTGAATTGGATATCACAGGTCAGAAAACCTTGGTAGGCTCTATTTGATTTCATCTTACAGTGTCTTCCTTTGGTGTTGTGCTTGTGAATTTAAGAAATTCTGGCAATGTTAGTTTGTTCAGTGCAGTGTTACATATCTGCATTCACATTAAAATGTAGCGTATATAAGTGAAAAAAGTTTGACTGATTTATTTGCACTGTTATACACTGGAATGTTTTGATGCATTTGTAGTTCATCAAATATTAATCCTTGCTATAGTTCAACAAATTATTAATTAAAGAAATCACTCACATTTTATTTTATAATTGAAGAGAATTGTGGAACCTCCAGCAATCTGTAGTTCTTTCAGGGATATTCAATTCCATTGTCCTTTCTCTGATTCCTTTAATAAAGTAATGTATTTTGAGTATTCAGAAAGGTTCTTTGTGCTTAAATTTATTTTTATAGAATGAAAAATTGATGTCCTCCGTGATTCAATTACAGGGAAGCTAAATCTGAACTAAGATCATGACACATTTCTAAGCTTTTGACTGTTGGTTGCAAATAATATCTATGAATCTTGAAGATGAGGCAAAATGAAGATTGACTAAAAGTCTCGGTAAAAGAGATGCAGGCACGTAAGTGAACCAAATGAATTGTTTTGTGTGTCAAAAAATTGCATTAATTTATATCACCTCTTTGTATCAAATTTAATAAATTAATTTACTGATTTTAATTCTGTTAGTTTATTTTCATCTCTAAACATATAATACCATCCTTCGTAAATCTATTGTTTCAGTACACAATAAGTTATTACAATCAATTACTCAAGTCCTTTTTTATAGGAAGGTATTCATTTCTAGTTTTCAAACGGTTCAGAATTTACTTTTGCTGTCTTCCCACTTGCATCAAATCTGTAATTTCAGATGTTGCTGTCAAAACGCAAATCAGTAATTTCATATATTTGATAATAGCAACATTTGTCATTGAATATCAATGAGGTACACTATATTTTAAAATTTGAACAGAGGCTGTGACACATCCAATTGTGACAATCTTGCAAAATTAGGTTTTGTTTCGATTTCATTTCTATTTTATTTATTTGCAAATAGTGTGTTACTAGTTAAAAGTATTGTACTTATGTAATTTTTTAAAGCTATTCTCTTTATTATAGTAACATTTGCATATAATTAATCTAAAACTTGTTCCACTTAGCATGGCAAAAATTATACAATTGCATTTAGTCATCTCTCTTCCCCATCATTTTTAAATTATCATTAATTTAAGTATTTCAGGTGTATAACTTGACACCCACAATAATTCATTAACTTATTTTCAATTTCAGCATAAGAATAAATTTTAATAATTGTTGGACGACATATTGTAGCGCCTGTGTTCACAGACACCAGACGGACGGGCATCTTGAAGAAAGAAAAAGTGCACTTTTTCGATATCAGGGGACCCCAAAACGTATTTCCGTCGAAATCGATTTTCCGCAGCATTACATAACGTTTCCTATACTACGTAAATTACTCCGTATATACGTACGTATACGCGAAAGTATAAATGAAGTCTTACACGCTATCCAAGGTCAAAATTTAATCAAGAAAATTTGGTGCCGTTTTTGAAAAAAAAAGAACTTGTTAAGAAAATTAAAAATTGTCTATATTTCACGCAGAATTTCGCTAAAAGTACTTAAACCTACAAAAATTTGTACATGGCCATATTTCAAAATGTTTTTAAGGAATTATTTCATTAAGGGACAAAATCTCTATCTTTAATATTTTAGTTGTTGGAAGACCACGAAAAAATTTTTAAATTTTGCAATTTTCGAAAAATTAGGGTTATCAACAAAAATGAGACCTGCAGATTTCTGTTAAGTGTCTATTACGCTAACAGATAAAATTTAAATGAAAAATTTGACGCACCGTTTTTGAAAAATGTCCCAGAGGCTGCATGTAAATATCCCCTAAAATTAAACAAACTTTTCCAAATTCAAGGTGCTGCGACATCAGCCAGATCGATTGGGGAATATTAATGTAGGATTTTTTGTTGTACATTTATCAACTGGATTTATAGACCTTTTCGTTACCAATTCCCGACAATGAGTTTTTCTGTCGAAAATTCGCAGTTTTTTCCCACATTCCCAAGTTCCCCCCCCCCCCCCCAGTATTACATAAGTCTCTCTACTGCATAAGCGGTAGCGAGAAAGTAAAATAAATGTTGGTGTGTTTGTTCCAGATCGATGAACTTCGATACCGTTTGACTGGCCTCCATGAAAGTTTTCATATCTACGTGTTTTTTTCATAGAGAAGATTTTTATACTCTTCATTTTGTTGTAACTCTATAAGATGGCACGTCAGTTAAATGCAATTCCCAATCCACCTGGGCTTCATTGCTGCTGGGCGTTGCCGTGTCACGCGGGACGAGGTCGAGGACAGAAGGGAAAAAAAGGCGGGGAAAAGAGAGATGGGGAAAAAACACGGAAATAGAGAGAGAGGAGGAAAAGAGAGAGGGAGGAACAGGGGGACGGGGAATAGTGAGAGGGAAAATGAGGGGGAAGAGAGAGGAGGATATTTTCCAGGGTCGGCGAGAGGGGGTCAGGAGGAGAAGATTGGAGGAAGAAAGACAAGGAAAAAGAGGGAGAGAGAGAGAGGGGGAGAGAGAGAGAGAGAGAGAGAGAGAGAGAGAGAGAGAGAGAGAGAGAGAGAGAGAGAGAGAGAGAGAGAGCAGGATGTCTGCTTGGTTCTGCTAGCATAACAAAAAATTAAACGAATGTTAATTTTTCAAATATAACCTGTTTTGCCCTCACCAATTGTATTGGGATAAATTGAATTTGCTGAATCCAAATTAATGAATGAGTAAAGCCAGCTTGACTTAATTTTTTTTTTCTTTTTTTTTCCCCCTCCACAAAAACACACAAATGCATGGATTTGCACTTTTCAAAATTTCTTTTTATTAAATGTTTATGTAATACCAAATTAAAATTTTATTTAACATCTATTCATTATATGAATTACAAGTTAATAACATAGTGAAACACGGACAAATTCCATAGCTGCATTTGATGAAGATATACATCCAATGAACTCCTAAATTAAATATTTCCACAGAATTCTGAAAAAAAATGTGCAAAATGAACTGTATCAAACAATACTATGCTGTTTTTTTACAAATGCAGCATATTGTACTAAAAGTAGCACACACAATGCAAAGTATGGTTCTTACATCTTTTTCATTCACAATACCATTCATGACATTCATGTGTGTGTACATTCTGCCAATTCACAACTGCCATATTATACATACTACAAACTACAAGTCAAATACTTTGTGTTGCAGCTCCTAATTTTAACTACTTATGATAAAAGAAGTCCTCATTAACACAGTACACTAACTGCAGGGTCAGTGTAAGGAGTGGAGCTTGTCAGTGCAATGCAGAAACCAAATTTAATGCAGTCTTGAGATTCAATATACATTGTACTTTGTACCTGTCCTGGAAGAAAGTAAAATCATTCTTTGGAAATCAAGTTCTTTTAACTTTCTTTTATCATGTTACACTGAACATTTTATTCATTGATTAGAATTGTAATATTTTCTGCAAGTTTTTTCAGCATTTTGAACAGATTTATTTATTGGAAACTGCACTTCTCGGGTAAATTGGATATTCAAACTGAAAGATAATCATATGAAATCACAATAATTGGCACCTTTGGACAATTTGATGCTCACTTGTTTTCTCCATAAGCTCATTCTTTCCTCTATTATCTCGATGACATACTAACAGACCTACAGTATTCAATGGCATAGCAGAAACTACTGTGGTTAATACAGCTAGTTGTCACAGTGACAAACATGTTTCAATGTACAGTTTGCGTTGTCAACTACTTTTTAACAAAATATGAAAAATTCAAAATACAAAACCTAGAAAGACACTTCCCCATTACAAAAAAAGTCTCTTTGGATTTTACACTTTCACTTAATTCAATCCAAGACTGGAAGGTAGATAAAGGGACATCTGTGGAAGCCATAGGTCAGAGTATCACATACTGAAATGGTCTAATATACAAACCACTCTAAATTTCATCAGTGAATTCAGTCACACAATCATAATTTTCTTTTTATGTTCAATCCAAAGCTTTTGATGAACATTTCTACCCACCTTCCTTTACATAATTTTATATGCTTCATATAATTTATACAACACAGGACTTTATTTATGACTTAAAAAAATGCAATTCCTGGACACAGAGGGCTTATGATCAAGTTTAAAGTTATTTACATAAACAAATCTCATATCAGTGCAATACTTTTGAGTCCTGCCAAAGTAACTTGATTAAATTCATTCCATATACCTAGTACAATACCCAAAATCATGGAAATTAATGGTCAATAAACATGCATTACAACAGTACAATAAACATTCTTTTCTCTCTTGAAAGCAAAGAAGATATTTCAATGAGGCTGATCACTTATTATCATAAAAAATCAGCAATAATTATTTCAAGAATTCGTTTACTCATACATCTGAAGAAAAATATTGCAGAATATTATATAGTACAACTGAAGTCCTTAACACACTTTCTGCACTTGTATTTTGTTCACCAGACAACTGTATTTGAAACGGGATCAATTTTCTTTTAAAAACAGTTTTTCCAAGTGTAAGAGCAAGACTTTCCTACACAAAAACACAGAATCTAATAGGGATTAATGAATATTATGAATCAATATTTGGTAAGGTTATACAGTATGTTATCATAATAAAAGTTTTCATTGACAACATACAATAATAAACAAACTTTTTCATAGTGATGTTCACTGGGAGTGTTTTTCTTTATTTTCAAGATCAGCATGTGTCAATATTTTTACAAGAATTCATTAGGTCGCAATACATTAAGGGAAGAAAAATTCTGCATATTTTTTCCTAATTTCACTTCGCCTTATCTGATATACTATCATGCAATTCACACAGCAGTGCAATGGATTTATACAGAATCATACTCTATGTTGTTCTTTCAATTTTGTCTTTAAATCTCAGAAAAGTAGAAATGATCAGAAAATTTACTGATGTTTAAAGGTGAAAATACTACCAAGATCTTGTGTATTACTTTCACACAAAATGTATACTGCCTTATGTATTTTATAATAAAAAGATTTACATATGCACAAGATACGAATAAAATCCCTACTGAGATCTTTAGGGGATGAACCAATGTATTTTCAAGCCCACAAGATTTCACAATACGTTAATATTTGAAAGACATTAGACAAATGACACAAAACACTGAACACAAATATTTAAAGATTGTTTTTGAATCCTTGAAGGCATCTAACGTACTTTCATCTATTTAATTATTATGTTATGTTTCTACTGCAAGTTAACACAAGATTTCATAAGAGGTTCCTAACCCATGGTAACACCACTTTCTGTGTCAACTTCTGGTAATATTCTGAGTAGAAACCTCTGTATATTTTAGGTATAATTAATATAAGTAACATTTATTCTTGCATGCATAAATCCAATGCTTATCCACAATACATTTTGTTCAATTCCAGTACATCTTTGAATACATCTCAATACTTTATTACCTCAATTTCATTGGTGTATAGTTTTAAAATATAAGTTTATAGTACAATTGCAATAATCTGGTTCAATGAATACCCAAACTGACCTCACATCACATTACATTATAAATTATTATAAATTTTCCAACTTAATTGCAAATTAAATTTCTTTCTGAAAAAATGAAAGATACAAAATGATGTAATAGAAAGTAATTTCAAGACTAGAAAATAAAAATAAATTTGAAAGAAAACAAAATCTTATCCAAATTTTCAAAAAAAGCTGTATAAATCTTTATAAGGCTATGTTGTAAAAGTATTTCCTTTTTAAATCATAATTTTGAGATGAGGTTATTTAAGAATATAACAGTAAGGTTTTTCCATTATATATTCCATTCATGTTTCATGGGAATATTTCCACAGATTAACATTTTCACTGACTTTGATTGTAGAGGGGCTTTGACTTTAATTAATTTTCTGCATGAAGAAAATATTTAAAAAAAAATGAGTGAGCCATTATGAAATGTGCCAATAGTTATTAGCAATTAAATTATGCAGCTTTTTAGAACCACATTCACGGTAATTTAGTATTTTGACTATTTCACTGTACGAGTTTGTTTTCTCAAAACTTTGTCTTAAACATTATTAATCATCATACACTTTTCTGGAGTACAAATGTCCAAGAAAATACAAATTTTGTCTTCTCTGCAGTCTTGCAATATTGAGGAAGAATTGGGGGAAATAATGTCATGAATGAAGTTACAGATGCTGTTGAAAAGCAGACTACTACTTTTCCATCATTGTTAAGGGAAACTTCAGTCAGAAAGTGAAGTTTACGATTCAAAATCTACATCATAAATCAAGGTCTAACAATGACCCAAAAATAAGGTAGTAGCACCGTGTGAACTTGTTACATTATCAAGTTCAAAAAACAGACTAGTTACATTCTACAAAACTTTATCTTTGGTATTATGAGGTAGATATTTTTTGAAACTAACATAACTTTTAACACAGGCAACATAAAATGGATGTCATTGGAATATATGTAACTCAAACAGGAACTATTAGAACATTCTTTTATAACATACAAGTTAAATCTCAGAGACTCTGATCATTGACAATTAAACAAAGGAAAGAATACTTATGCATTGAATTCCATGTAGGGGGGCAAAGTCTGTATATATAAGACTACTGCTTATATCTATTTTCTTTCTTTTGTAAATCTGAGATAAGGAAGGATTTCAAAAGGGAGGCCAGGGTATTATATATTTTTTAACTTGTTCAGTTTCTATTAATAAAAATGTACATTACACATATATAAAGGCAAAATTATAAATATTTATGAGTTAAAATTAAAAGAAACTTGGACAAATTTCACAGAAAAGTGTGTGGAAATAAGAATCGAACCTATCAGGTTCATTTTAATACAAAAAGGATGTTTCTGTAGTGGAGATTTCTTTTTGAATAAACTTTTTTGTTGGACTTTCAATTGACCTAAAAAGCACATTAATTCAATATTATTTTAGTTATTTTCAATAGAATTTTTTTATAGTATCAAAACTAAGTGTTGAAACCTACAAGCAATAATCAATGGTCATGTTTGTTCACACACAACATTATTATTTTAATATATTATATATATATATATATATATATATATATATATATATATATATATATATATATATATATATATATATATATATATAATTACAACATGACTTCCTTTAATTTTGATTAAGAGTTCTCCTGTCTTTACAAATACAGTTAAAACTGATTAACCTTCTGTGTTTAAATTGAATCACTTTTCCTTAAAGTGGTCACTTTCTTAAAACTACTTTCTGGCACATTTTTAAAGATTATGACCACAGGAACCTGGGGCTATAAAATATTTTTTTTATTTAATGAAAACAATAAATTGCCCAATAACATTTGTTTTATCTTTCAAAACAATTTCAAAGAAATGTCCACAGTTTTTTGTTCATTAAACTCAGTTTAGGTATTCTTTGAACATTTGAGCTTTCTTTTTCTCTCTCTCTCTTTTTTTTTTTTTTTTTTTTTTTTTTTTTTGAGTAATGAAATGACACACGCGTTTGTCTACTGGTGCACTTAATGGATGGACCTTCATATACTCTTTATCACATTTGCTTGTAACAGAAATACAGTTTTACAAAACAAATTCTTAAGAAACATATTTACTGCTTTCATAACACGGAATTAAATTTAATCTTCATTACATGGAATTGAATCATCACACATTACACTTATTCATTATTAACAGATTCATCTTTTCCCCTCCATTTCATACACCCAAATCCATTCTGTGACTTATTTTTGGTGCTTTATGATAGAACTTCTACATATGTCAACATCTATTACTAGGTGTCATGGCAAAAATCTTCAGTCAAAACAGTAAGGATTTGTTTATGAAATATTGTAGAAAAGAGTTAATCATAAATATTAAAAGATGAACAAAATAAAAGTCATGTACAGACAATTATAAAAAGAAAACATTTGAGTAGACTGTCAAAAATGGGTATTGAGAAAAAAAATATTTCATTCTGTAGATTCAAAATGGTTCTAAGTAACGAAAGGTAAGTATTTTAACATTTCTTCCATCAATACTTTAAGCATTAATGCACTCTTCTTCAGACAATACAATGCTGATATTTTTAAATAATAATAATAACAGTTTATTTTTCTTTTATTTGATGCCTGACCTCCTATTTTAGACTCCATTCATATTCATTTTCAGGTTACAATCTAGCAAGATGATAGGGCAAAAATTTGCCAGAATTATTTATAATTATCAATACATCTCTTTACTTCACACATTCTTTAACACAAAATAAGTTCTCAATAAATGAAAACCAAACCTTTTAACTTTAAAACAGGTGAATGAGAAAATTATACAAATAAAGAATAAAATAATTTGTCTAACTGACAATATTTACTATAGACGTAGGCTAGAGAATACGAATTTCAATATGAAGCTTCTAGGTAACAATAAAATTTTCAACAAATTTAATATTACAGGAAAAAAAAACATACAACATAATGAGTGATGGCTAAGCCTCTGTGTCAGGAAGCATTTCGCATGCTAAAATGATAATTCTGACAAAACCAGGGCAGTCTATCATAAATAATTTCTATTCTGTTTGCAGACATTAAAATATGAGAAATAGAGGTACTTAATTTACCAATAATTACAATTTATTTTATTGGAAGAATTCAGGTCTCTTTTACCCATTGAAAATACTCTTTTTCAGTCTTCCTTTCTCAAATATTCTTTTAAACCAAAATGATATTTAAATTACATATTTTGACAACTAAAATAACAATAATGAAAATTTTGCAAGTTTTAAAGTACAGAAATGTATCTTGTACCTCTATTTAGTTGTGCATTGCAAATCTTGCGTACAATGAAAATACAAGTTTCATTTTATGCTGAATGGCTTCATATTCACTCCACTGTCATCTTGTCCACTGTACGGACACATTTCAAAAGGAAATATGAATTCAACATCTGTTTTCACAGAAAACAGAACTATTTGGGTCCCACAGTGCAAAAACAACATATTAAGAAATATATATTCAGTGCTCCTACATGCAGTTCATATTTCTGAAGCAAAGACACAGTCATTCAGATCTGCTGTTCTTCTCACAATTTTTCTTCTCTTCTTCCTTCACAGTACGGGCACACACACAGTACATCACATATAGTCCCTAAATTATGTGCAACTTCAACACAAATACAAACTGAGAAATCTCTACAATGGAACACCGTATTGCATTTTTCTAGCATTTATAATTTGGATAGACAAATATCTTTCATTCTTTCCCCAAAACACACTAAGTCACACA
Source organism: Gryllus longicercus (assembly GCA_038098605.1). Taxonomy (NCBI): domain Eukaryota; kingdom Metazoa; phylum Arthropoda; class Insecta; order Orthoptera; family Gryllidae; genus Gryllus; species Gryllus longicercus. The sequence goes on from JAZDUA010001102.1 coordinate 57,215, forward strand.
TTACCTTCATGTACTTTCAAAGAAGCACTTAACTACAAAAGACAACATTCATAGCCAAACTTATCCACAAAATCTCCATGTATGCTGCATGCATACTTGCTTCAACATTCTATTAATTCCTTCCAAAGTATTTAGTTCAAAAGAAAATAAAGAATACTTGATGTAGCAACAAAATCAAATCGACTGAAGAATATCCTCCAATTTATTTCAGTTCACATACAATGACTGAGAATATAGCTTCTTCCAGCTGTATCAATAGCTTGGAATGAACCATGTTCCAATATTTTAGAATCACTCATTGAAAAAAGAAGAAAAGAAACGAAAGGAAAAGAATGAAAAGAAATTGTCGATTTGCCCCACAATCACTGACTGCAGCACAGCAATGCTAAGTTCATGGACAACCAGTAGGTTAATAAAAGAATTACTTATCAGAAATGTTGAGCGAGAATTGTTGCATGCTGCCATTCTAGTTCCACTATTGCTTCAGTCTGTTATCTACGATCTCGATAGAGTAGGTACACTTTCATTGCATGAGGCAGATTTAGGCTTGCAATGCGTTCTTCAAGACGGTCCTTGCCAATTCGCTGTCGGATTACGCGTCTGCAGAGGTCCATTAAAGGAAGAGGTTCAGCTGAAATAAGACCAATAATTCAGATTAAAGGTAAATAATTGATAGTTAATTACAATTACAGGGGGTACATTATAATTAAGGGATCAAATTTATTAAAAATGTTTATATCAATATTTTTAAATATTGCTTGAATGAACACCAATTATATTTTCCAACATAATTTGTATTTTATATTAATACAATTAAAATAACTAGTGGTGCAATAGAATGGCAGGGACTTTCCCATACTTGTTAGTTTCCTTTTCTAATTAGTGTGTGCTTTTTTTTTTTTTTTTTTTTTTTCTTTTTCTTTCCCCTCCAAACCACCTTCTCAGCTATGACACATTTTTGCACATTTTCTCAAATTTTTTTGTTACCTAATAGTACAATTGAAAAACAATTTTTAGAATACTATAAAAGGGTAGAATATGGTTGTTCTATATGTTCTCATCTAGTGGTGACTAAAACATCATCTTTTCACTGTTCTTGAATTTTTCAGGTATCTAATAGTAAAACTGAAATATGATTTTAAGAATATTATAGAAGGATAAAATAATGTACTGTATGCACATTTCACTGAAAAATGTGAAGCCGTTTTTATGTAAACCTCATTTAAACAATGCTGAAAGCCCCCATAATGTAAATATTAATGTGAGAGACATTTTAAACTAGTGGTGCTACAGAATGGCAGACTTTCCCATATTAGTTTTCTATTTCCTTAGGTCTTGGCTAGCTGTATAATCTTGCCATATACTCTTACCAGCTGCCATCTATCACTGCCCGAAGTACATTTTTTAAATTTTCTTAACTTTTCTGTTTCTTAATAGTAGAACAAAAATATTTTTTTTAAGAATATTAAAGAACAGTACCACATTGTTATAAATGGAAATTTTCTTTGAGAAATTTTGGAACCGTTTCTAGGAAACAGGTGCTTAAGCGCCACTGTAAATTCAAAATTTGAAGCTCTTTTTCACAGAAAATTTTTGAGTTTTCGAAAAACTTCATTTGAAGCACAAATACAATAGTGTTTACAAATTCCTAGAAATGTACTTATTAACGGCATAAGAAATCTTTCAAAAAAAGTACATTTGTGTTGTTTTTGGTCTTTAAGATACTTTATATTACATTATTATTTACATAAATATAATAATGTGAGCAAATTGCTGGGAATATAGATATTAATGATGTGAGAGACAATCAAAAAAATTACATTTTTGTAAAACAAAAACAAGTTTTGTGCACATACAGCTTGCAAACTACTAAAATTTTCAAAAAAAGTACATGATTTTAATGAAAGAATTCACCATGGAGAATACATTTTATATGAAGGAAAAACCTCTCTACAATTTTGTACTTTTAGGAAGACGCGGAAAAAATTCAACCTTTTGCAATTTTTGAAAAATCAGATTTAACCATGAAAATCTGCATTGACTTTTATAAGGGCATTTTACTCTATTCTTAGAAGAAATTTAAAGTAAAAATTCTGAGCCGTTTTTGAGAAAACTTTGAAAGCACCACTGGGACTTCATGTAAAGTACCCCCAAAAATTAATGACTACTTTTCAACAGATAGACCGACAGGAGTTTTTCAATTTGAAAAGTCCTACACCAGGTGTTAAGTGTTCTTCACATACACCAGACAGCCGACCGGACGGGACAGACACATGTTTTGGAAAATAACGCTTTTGGTATCAGGGGACCCAAAAGCGTGTATATCCATTGAAATCTCCAAACTGATTTTCTGCAGCATTACATAACTTTCACCATACTATGTATATTACTCTGTATATATCTATGTTTACAGGTAAGTAAAAATTACGTTTGTGTAATTTTTAAAAAAACCAAGAATAAATCAATGTAGAATTGATGTCATGTTATTCAGTGCACTTCCTGCATTTAGTGCACTAAACCTATACAGAAAAAACAAAGAAAAATCCATCTTGAAAACAAACGCATTTGATAGTGTCAGAAAAAGCGCGAATTTAGAGCTAACTTTCAAAGAAAACTTTTCATTTTTCAAGAAACTTTATCAGATATCATTTGAAGCACTTGAACTTGCAAATGCAATAATGTAAACAAATTGCCAATAATGTAAATATTATTGACGTGTCAGAGATATGAAAAATATTACATTTTTGTAATTTTGAAAAAACAAGAAAACAGCAAAATGGGATTTAGACCATCTTGTATAATGCATTTAGCTAGCATGCACTAGCCATACAAAAAGAAAAAAATTTGATGAGAAAATCTTGTTTTTTATATTTTTTAATATTACCGTATTTCACTCAAAAGTAGGGAAAACTAGAAAGTTTCAAAAATAAATAAATAAATGAAAATAAATATATATGATAATAATAATTAAAGAACTGATTGTGAAGAATAAATTTAATTTAAATAAAAAAATTGCTCTCTTCATTATAGTAATTGTAGGAAGACAATGAAAACATTTAACTTTTGCAATTTCCAAAAATTTAACAGTGAACATTGGACCTATGCAATCTTTATACGGGTACTTCACTATATTCTTACAAGAATTTTAAAGAAAAAAAATTGGAACCATTTTTGAGAAACTTTTGAAAGTTTTGAATATTTCTCAGGGAATTCATGTAAAGAACCCCTAAAACTTAAAGGCAGTTGTTTTTTTTTATCACAGTGTTTCAAGCTGAACAAGATCAACCATGGAATAATCATTTTGGAAAAAATTCTGAAAATAATTTAGACACTAGCATGGTTCATGGAAATCTCGAAATCTATTTTCCACAGCATTTTCCACATTTGCTCTACTCTGTGTGTATGTATATAAACCAGAAAGTATAAAGTGATGATATGAGCAAGATTATGGGGAACCATTTCTCAGATGATTTTGCTTTCTTGGATACTGTTCATCATTAGGTTATGGGAACTCAAAAATTGCATTCTCTAAGAACCCCTTATAGCAAGTAAAGTAATGAATCATAGAATCAACTACACATTTCTGTTTAGTAGCAACTAAGAAGAGAGAGAGAAGAAAAATTAATACACTAAGAAGAGAGAGAGAAGAAAAATTAATACACTTTTGAATAACACAATCAAAGCAAAATATTTAGAATAATACTCACGGTCCAACCCTCCTATGTATTTCATAGTAATTTCACAGTGACCCCACACTGCGCTCACAATGGGATACAATTTTCGACCCTTCAGCCCACGGAATGCAACTCCCAAGTACTGTCCATCTACTACAAAGGAAAGGGTACCATCATCCATGTCCAGAACCACTGCAAAAGAAAGAAAACATGACAACTGTAACATCAGCTTTATTCTTTCAAAGCAGATTAAAACCTACAATGAAATTCATAATCTGGAACATAATCAATAGCAGTATGTAAACAAATGGCAGTATAACTCATAACAGTAAAACAAATCAATTTCTGCTGATGATATTCTAAGACATCTGTAGGAGATTGTAATAATATTTATAACTAACAATCATAACATTAACCTTACTACAAGGAATGAAAAGTGAAAGGATCATGACACTCCTCCCTCATAAATTTCAGAATTCTATCCATCCATCTGAACACACCTAATTATTTTCATTTCTGTTTATTTGTATGGATCCCATAGGATAATTTTTTGGACATTATCTAACTACATATACTTTTAATCTTAGATGAACACAAAATTCAATACAGGAAACGAAGATTACAGTGCAATCACTAATGCCGAAATGAATGGCACAAGTACTCTGATATTTTCTAGTTTCCGTACAACCTTTTTTTTATTCTCTGCTATTAAGATTGTATTTCCTGCCTTGTCCCCTGTTTTTTCTTTCTCCTTTTCATTTTTCTTTCCCTCCCTTTCTTCCTTCCTTCCTTCCTTACAACTTGCGAGAAAGGTGAATAGCAACATTGATCAAGAAAGACGTTTGTTTTTCCTTCTCTCTCTGTCAGAAGCCACACTCCTATCGTCATGTGAAACTGATTATGGTAATTGCACTATCCCAGCTTAGTGTCCACCTTGAGTTTTCTAGTACATCTTCAGATTTGAGCAACTAAGAAGAGAGAAAGATTCTTATAGCCAAGGTATTTCTTGGTAACAAGGAACAAGCATCAAGATATTGCCTGCTATTGTCTCTCTCCTTGCTCTGTAGAATAGCAAATAACCATTTCCAATTTCCTAGGCTTGTATGTATTTTCTGTATAAATTATCATCTTTGTTATTAGCATCATTAACATCATCACCAGCCACCACCCACCACCATTATCTCGAATTGTTGGGGACAGGTGGTGTGTGTGCATAAGTGGATCCTGTACAGTAGAGTGGTTGTTAGTTCATCAGGTCTATCTTCATCAGGTTAGTTCATCAGGTTCATCTTGTTGTCTCCATTTCTTCTTTGTTCTTTTTCATTCTTGTTCTGCCTGTCTGTTGGTATTTCAACACTAGCTTTGGTACCCTGTTTTCTTCCACCTTTTCATGTGTTTCAATCCTTTTCTTTGGAATTTATTTATATCTTTACACCTCTTCTTCAATTTTTTTCTGATGTCTTCCAATTCTGTGTCTATTTTTTTTGAATTGGCCCAGACATCGTAGAATCATCTGAGCTGCTTCTAATCTTTGTAGATCTCTAGTTGTTTGTTTATTTATTTGTAGTAAAAGAATTAAAAGTATGTATGAGTTCACAACAATAAGTTTTGGCAACCAAAATACATGACCGATTCAAACTATAAGAGGCAGACAAGGACACACCACCACTTTTCCATTTATATGCCATGACATGATCAGAAAATGAAGAGCCAAAATCAGTCAAGGAATACAAACAAACAGAAAACATCAAATCAACACAATATTGTATCCAGACAATCACACATTTCTGACAGATATAGAAAGAGAAGAAGACAATTAATTTCCTGCAGAAAACAGCACATGAATAAAATTGAAGAAGAATATTCACTCTCGCAAAAAATTATTCTTATAGAAGACATTAAACTGAATAACAAACTCAGTTTGTTATGACTCTACAGTCATAAGTATTTTTAACTCTGTTTAATTATCACAAAGGAATACACAATCAGGAACTATTCCCAAGGAAACATAATAAAATTTCAAAACTTACTCAGATTTGAAAACTGGAATGAAGTATACAAGGCAACCGATACAAATGATAAGTTTAACTCGTTCATAAATATATACTTAAGACACTTCAATGCCATTTTCCCTCAAAAACTCAAAGAGATCCAAAATAAGAAAACTAAATCATGGATTACCACAGGCATCAAAGTGTCATGTGAAAGAAAATGCAACATGTATAAAATACTAACAAATAACAAATTTAACTCAAACTTCATTTCATATTACAAAACATATAATTCGATCCTAAAAAAAGTAATCAAACAAGCAAAAATAACAACAAATGATAAGTACATTGCAAATGCATGTACTAAAACAAAAGCTATGTGGGACATTATTAAAAAGACTACTGCACCAACTAATAATAACAGAAAAAATATAGAGCTCCACTACAAAAACGAAACTGTACAAGACCCACAAGAAATAGCTGATATATTCAATGAACACTTTTCACAAATTAGTAATAAGTTAATCTCTCAACCCTCTCTAAACAATAAAACACACCAAACAAACACTAATATTACACAAATTGTAAATTCCATATTCTTATATGAAACCACCCCCTCTGAAATTTTTAAAATTATTGGACAAATGGAGAATAAATTCTCAGCAGGCATGGACAACATTCCAGATTTTCTTATTAAACACAGTGCTCCATGTATAGTGCAACCACTCTCTCACATCTGCAATTACTCTCTAAAATCAGGCATATTCCCAGATATATTCAAAACAGCAAAAATTAAACCATTGTTCAAAAAGGGCAATATTTATAACCCAATGAACTACAGACCTATCTCCCTGTTATCAGGATTTTCAAAAATTCTGGAAAGGCTTTTCAATGATAGACTCAAACAGTTTGTCAACGCAAATAATGTCCTTACAAATGCACAATAGATCCACAGACACAGCCATCTTCTCCTTTTTAAATGACATACTTGTTGCACTAAATCAGAAGGAAATTCCCATTGGCCTTTTCTTAGATTTGTCAAAAGCCTTTGACATCATTGACCATCATATACTTTTAAGAAAACTAGAAATGCTAGGAATTCGAGGCATTGCAGGCCAATGGATCAAATCATATTTATCACACCGTAGACAAATAGTTGCCCTCCAACACACTAAAGAAAACAAAATCTCCTCATACTACTCCTGTCCTCAAATAATAAATTGTGGAGTCCCGCAAGGATCCATCCTTGGGCCAATACTATTCCTTATATACATAAATGACATGCTTTTGGCTTTAAGGAACAACAAAATTATTTTGTTTGCAGATGACACAAACATCATCATCAAAGCAAAAACACAGCAATCATTAGAAAAAGAAACCCACAAAACTTTGCAAGCACTTGTAAAATGGTTTCAAGACAACAAACTCATCATAAACACCAGCAAGACAGTCTCTCTAAATTTCATGAATCCTCGATCTAAAGACAAACTCTCACAGCATTTGCTCATAAACAATAACCCTGTAACGATATCTCATGAAACTACCTTCCTCATACCCTACACAATTCAAGAAAACCTAAAATGGAACACACACATCTCAAATCTCAACAAGAAGCTCAGCAAATCTTGTTATGCCCTATACACCCTCAGGTCAAGCTCCAACATTGAGACACTTTGAACAATGTATTTTGCAAATGTGCACTCACGCCTAAAATTTGGAATAATATTCTGGGGAAATGCCTCTGAAAGCACTCGCACATTTATTATCCAAAAAAGAATATTGCGAACAATGACCAGCTCTCATAAGCTGGAGTCTTGCAAACCCTTGTTTAATAAACTAAGGATTCTTCCTCTACCATGCATGTACATATTTGAAATAGTGGTCTTCACAAAGAAAATTCTCATGGAAAACAAAGACACTTTTACTTTAAATTCTGATGTACACAATTACAACACCCGTCAAAAGGATAACCTACACGTTCCCCACTCTGAAACTACACTTTATCAAAAAAGTACCCTAATGGAAGGCATTACACTTTACAACAAACTTGGCAATGATATCAAAGACATGAACACAATTCATACATTTAAAAGTAAATTGAAAGCTTTCCTGCTTAACAACATGTTCTACAGTGTAAAGGAATTTTCAAATTACAACATTTCCCTTAAAAAATATAAATAAATAAGAATTTCTTATCCCATTAGACTTTCTGTTTCATGTAAACTGTTTCAAGCTGAAGCAAAGAAAAAAGAACTGCATATCGCATCCTGTGAAACAGAAGGAGAATAGAAGAAGAAAAAAACTGGTCAAAACTTGCCTCCTCACCATTTCAAGTTATAAATATAGAATGTACTACTATTATTAAATTTGATGTAGTTGCAAACATAATTGATATGTATTATTAATGTAATTATTATTATTATTAATATAATTATTATTATAAGTAGTAGCTTTTAAATAACATATTGAAATGTTAATTATTAGCAGATAATTTATCTACTGTATAATATCTTAATCTAACTGTAACAAGTATTGTATTTCTAGGCCAATGACCCCATCTCGATCAGGTTTTGTTCAGTTTCCCTGGTCCTTTGAGCAAATGCTGAGATGGCCCCTTGTTTACTCCTGAACAGTAATGTAACTTCGCTCTCTCCACCCAAGGCATCATATTGACTTGTCATACACAATTGTAATTGTATAGGTGACTCAATAAATATTATATTATATTATATACAAGGATGACATAGAATCTTGTACTTGTCTCCCCCCCATTCTCTACAGACTAAAAACTCAATTGTCCAAGATGCAAGGTCCAATAAATTCTGCAATCTCCATAACTTTGAAAGAAAATTTTCTGGAGAAGAATATTCAGTAGTTATTGATTTTTTCCAGATGTATTTTCTTGCATGTCCATCCCTAACTTCATTCTTATGAATCAGCTAAATTTTACCATCATTTGCAACAATTCCTGAAGGTGTATTACTTACAATTCAAGCCTTCATATAAAACAAACACAATATATATTGTTTTCATTGACAACTCTTGTACCTCATACAGACCAGAATCTTTTCATTTTTTATTTCTCACACAAACAATATACTTTCATGGGTTGTTATCTGAAAGAACCTGATTTCACAGTGCAATCAACATACCAACTTACCAAGGAATTTATCTGGTACTATAAAAGTTTCATCGGGCTTCAGAAGAGCAGGATATGTAACTCCAACATTGTTTCTGGAGTCATGGTACAATTTGTTCCTGCCTAGATCCCAACCCCATGATTGGTCATTGCTGCCTACCAAGCTCTGGAAAGAAAAATGCATTAATGAGCACTATATATGAATAGTGAAAATAAAATTGCAAATGGGTAATATTTTTGTGATGTATAACAATTTGTTCCACTAGCATATACAACACAAATAAAAAAAATAATAATTAATGTAACCACCACCAGGTGTAAGATTTGTAATTTCCCTCCTCCTCTCATAATAAATGTAATGAAAATTATTCATTTACTAATAAGTTGTGATAAAACTATATTTTCAAAGGTTTGACATTGGAAGCTTTCACTGGGCAGTATGTGCCAATGCATCAGTTCCAATCACTATTCTCATGCAGTATCAAAATAAATAAGTTATAAATAAATAGTAACCATGGCATATTTAGACCTAATTTTCTGCAGAGAGAAGAATAATGCAAATTTAGGGTGTATGTATGCCAAATTTTCTTTGTATTAAATATTTCCTGGTTTCATTACTTATTTTAATTTTATTAAACATTTCAATAAAAAAATGTATTACAAACTGTCAAAAAAAATGCATTATAATACTCATGTTTTTAGGCTGGTGGCTGTAAAGCCATAGAAAAAAATAAAAATGGTAAGAATGAATGGATCACAGTGAACAAGTGTAAAATTAATAATATTCTTGAAGATTCTATTAACATTTAGAAGTCTATTAACATTTATACGGTTGGCATCTGTAGTAATTGTTCTCTTTCAAAACCCACTTTGCCCTCCTCCCATGGTATTCTTACTTACTTCATTAAAACTGATTCTTAGCACATTTGCTTTTATGTGGATTATGTTGACAACAATGTGATTTCCTTGTGATTGTCGGAGTTTTAACTCAAACTTTCTTTTTTTTTTTTGGTGAGAATTCTTAACATAAATCTCCTACCATATTTTTTTCCTCTTGCCATACTCTCCACTGAATTCTAATCGGGTTTCTTTCAATTTCTTTCATTCCACTTTTTATGAGATCTATATTAGGGAGTTTTTGCATGCCTTGGCAGGCAGCAATTGTCTGCAATCTCTATCCTCTGTGCACATGCAGATGCACAAAAGTGATGCGAAACTTTGACTGAGAAGGTGCAGAAGATCGATAGTGTTGTTGATTGCTTTAACATTCAAGGATGCAAAAACTCCCTGAATACTTCATCTGACCAGAGGCTCTTTGAGTTAGTTTTCTTATTACTGTATTTAGTTCTAAACTCAGGAGAATGAGGAATTCATCACTGTCAATAATGTGACTTGTTCTTTCTAACTCTTTATTATAAGTGAGAGTTGATTTTTTTCAGAGTTAAGTAGGATTTTATTCAGTTTTCTCCTAGATGCAGTCTTTTGGCATGTTCTTTGGCAAACATTTTTCCTCTTTCCTATCTGGTTGCATTACATTTTGAAGGATTGAAATTAAAGATGAAATTGGCATCAAATTTCAAAAATATTGAGACTTGACAGGTTATTAATGTCTACATTAATACATGGTAAGTAATGAAAACTCATTTCAAGAAGTTACAGCAGGCACATTACCACAATCTTCAGAACTTTGTGCTTGAGGGCATATAGCAAAAGCCAAAAACTGTCAAAGGGAAGTTTGTGGAACTTGATATATTTCATATATATAAGCATTTTTATATCCAAAATATTCTTGAAATCTTAGTTTTCTCATTTACCTTGATACAAGATATCTTGAAATCTTGGGTGAAGATATATGTATCACAACTTGATAGATTTCAAGATATCTTGATCCAAAATATTTTGAAATTATCTTTTTTGTTTTGATAACAAAAATGCCAATTTAAAAGAAAGCTACAATACACTTTATACTGCAATGTCTACGAAATATGAATTCTCACCTGGTAGCCAACAGAATGTAGAGGTGCATCTTGTGTTGCAACACCAACAACAGCATGAGTGCCACGTTGCCTAGTGGACCAATAAACCTCCCACACATGCAAGCCCTTGGTGAGACCTACTTTCCCTCTGATACAGTCTGTGCTCTGAGCCACAGGATGCCTGTGGAATGTCAATTTGTCATCCTCCTTCACAAAAGAAGAGATAAGAACATTAGCAATTTTATACACATTTTTAAAGGTAATGTAAAAGTTCATATCTCAAGCAACATTATATGTTAATCGAACAAGAAAAAATTTCTTACAGCGAATTCAGCACATAAGTAAGAAAGTACAAAGTAATTACAATACTTAAACATGTGTTAAAAAGACATACTAAATGAACTTATCATTTACTAGGATAATAAAGAAAACAAAGCATAATTTTCTTTCTCTAAATGCAAGAAAATGAGAAACCCACTGGCCTTATTGCAACGAAATTCCTGTTCAATAATTCTTAAATAAGTTTATATGCAACATTTGTAACAATTGTGAGATATAGCAATAAAAAGGGGGCATGAATAACTACAATCCAACTAGCAATGGTCTAGCAAGTAAATAAATAGTTTAAATGCACAAAGAGAATGTTTTGGCTAGATAAATTCAGCAAACATTTTCATGAAATTACAAGAGATGACATCTTAGCATCTTCACTTCAATGTTTTATTACATTAGATGTAAAAACAATAGATACATGAATGTCTTCAAGAATAATTTAATTAATTGAAATGTAAAGTCTTAAAATTCACAGAGTTTGTTAAACAAATACCCTGCAAAAGAGAAACATCAAATTTAACAGCTTTCTTCAAAATCTGAGTAAATATAAAATATACCTTTACAAATATATTAAGAGATCGATCTTCAGAGTTCCAGGCATGTTTCATCTGGCATTCACGAGTTGCTGGAGGCATATCCAGCAAAATATCTAGTCGAGCAGGACGAGCAAAGTCTTGTGCCAGCTCTCTTGGGATCACAGGTTTGTAGGGCTGTGGGCTTTCACGATTGACAGTCTTAACACCACCTATAGCAAATTCAAACATAACATAGTAGATATACATGACATAATAGATTTTGTTTACACAATTTTTAAATTTTAATTATGGAAACTATCTAGATTGGCTTGTATGTTCTCAGACAAACTGCATAGAGTAATAATTAACTAAAAATATTGCAAATGATTTGAATTTTAAATTATTAAATTTATAGTATTATAGTAGGTAAAATAAACAAGAAAAATCTATCAAATATTAAGATAATTGTAAATCTAGACTCAGTGAAAAATTTGTTCCCATTAACATATCTAAAAGTGTCTAAGCAAGGACGTACACAGAGAGGGTGGGTCATTTCCCCCTCCATGAAATACTGTGATTAGTACTTACTAAAAAATTAATTTATTATCATCATTATTATTATTATTATTATTATTATTATTATTATTATTATTATTATTATTATTATTATTATTATTATTATTATTATTATTATTATTATTATTATTATGTATAAATTATGTACAAATGAAAAAGACTATCAAAATTATAAAAAAGAAAATTAGCATCAAAAAAGCTCCAGGGAATGATGGAATAAGAACAACAGATATTGTGAGCAATGCAGACGTACAAAGTGGAATATTAAGCAATTTAATAAACAACTGCATTAGAAATGGAATATTCCCAGAAGGATTAAAAGGCTCCATTACGCCCATTTACAAAAACAGAGATATGAGTGATCTCAATAACTATAGTCCTATATCTATCCTCCATGTGTTCGAAAAAATATTTGAGAAATACATAATACAAAAACTCAATTAATATATGAATGATAATCATATAACACACACAAACCAATATGGATTCCATAAAGGTAAGGGAACAGAAGAAGCTCTGATCCAAGTCACAGATTACATAAATAATAATCTCGATAAAGGAAAGGAGGTAATGGCAAAATTCTCTGACTACTCCAAGACATTTGACACTGTTAGTCACACAATTCTGTTGAAGAGCCTGCAAGAAATAGGCATTCAAGATCGGTTTTTACGATTGTTTAAAAGCTATCTAGAGCATAGAAAAATATTAGTCAAAATAAACAATATCTTAAGTCATCCTAAAGCGATCAGACATGGAGTACTGCAAGGAAGTTGCTTAGGGCCAGTGCTATTTTTAATATATTCCAACAACATATTTAAAAACATAGAAAATTGCAAACTTTACATGTATGCAGATGATGCTGCTCTTTTGTACTCTAACAGTGATACAAACAAATGTAAAGACCAACTACAAACAGAATTTAACATGTTTGTTTAACATTGTTAAATGATCATATGAAAACAACTTGTATGCTAATCCTCTGAAAACCAAAATAATTCATTTCAAAACACGGAAAAAAACGTAGAAACTTAAAATTAGGAAAATTAACTCTGCATGATTATCAATGCACAACCATTGGATGTAGTGATGAATGTATCAAGATTGACTATGTAACACATTACTCATATCTAGGAGTTGTTTTGGATAGTACTTATGATATAACTTGCACACAAATTACCTGTTCAACAAAGTAAAAATGATAGCTGGATGTAAGTATTCAATTCAGACTTTCGTAAATGAACAAATATTGAAAATTATATATACCTCTCTAATCGAATCATTACTGAGATATGATGTGCAAGTCTGGGGTGGTGCATGCCAAACATTTTTAAGCAAATTGGAAAATATTCAGGCCAAAGTATTAAAAATAATGGCCATGAAGAGAAATCTCAGCCATTGTGAGCTGCCAGCTTGCTTAAACACTTTAACACCAAAAGGATTCTACATGTACCTCAATATAATTCGGAACAATAATGCTAATAAATTCAAAATTGATGCACCAAATGGGTACAAAACAAGAAATCCAAAGTACCAAATACCATTAACATACCACAGTTACAGAAAAAGAACTCTTGAGTACCTGATACCTAAACTATACAACCAGATACCCAAAGATATTAAATTCCCAAAAACCAACCACAAAGACTTTAACAACAAAATTAAATCATGGCTGCAAATAAATAAACCTACGGTGTGACAACCAACAACAGTGTATAGGACACTATTGTCAATAAAAGAAAGAAACTAGATTGAAATTCATAAACAAAATTGAGTAACCATAGAATATTTTCTGTGAAATTAAGCATGTTTATAATGTGTGTACCAAACTAATTCGATATACTGTTGTTGCAAAATGTGTTGTGACTATGTTTTAATTTGCATCATATACAAATAACTATGTTAAGTCCAAATATAAAGTACAAATATAAAATATGTAGTATATTAGATCAGATTAACAATTAACAACAGTATGTGCAGAAATAAAAGAAACACGACAGAGATTCAGAAATAAAACTTTATATACATACATATACACAAACCAGTGTTTAATTGCTCATTCCATGTAAAATAGTTGTATTAATTTGTTGTTAAAATGTTTTACATGACAAAATTGTTTTAATATATGAATTGTACAGGAACCAGATGATGTCTCTAACTTATCTAAACCCTAAACTAAAGATGTTAATAAATTACAAATTTATTATTATTATTATTATTATTATTATTATTATTATTATTATTATTATTATTATTATTATTATTATTATTATTATTATTATTATTATTATTATTATTATTATTATTATTAATAATAATAATTTTATTATTTTTATTATTTTTATTATTATTATTATTATTATTATTATTATTATTATTATTATTATTATTATTATTATTATTGGCGTATAGGCCATTACTGACCAAGCTACACGATTAACATGTGTAATTTTTCCAGGATCAGCTTTTCAGCTGTATCCTTGGATTACAACAAGGTTGTTACGCCTTGTAGTGTGAATTATGAGATGATAGGATGATGATGATGATGATAGGTAAAGGGACATTAATGGATTAGGAGGTGATAGGATATTGGTGAAAGGTGATCGTGGACTTTTTGAACCATCCCAGCATTCGCCTTATGACCGAGGGAAACCACGAAAACCCCGGTCAGGATGGCCGGCCCGGGAATCGAACCCGGACCTCCCGATTACGAAGTCAGCGTGCTACGCACTGAGCCACTTTATTATTATTATTTATTATTATTATCATCATCATCATCATCATCATCATCATCATTATTATTATTATTATTATTATTATTATTATTATTATTATTATTATTATTATTATTTATTTTTTATTTTTTTATTTATTTTTTTGATATGTCATCACAAGCTTGTAAGATGTAAATTAAGTAAAACATAACTCGTCATGCCAGTTATTAACTGCTATACTGTCATTGCAAGATTTTAATTTGTTAATTATGTACAAGTAATTCTTCACTGATGCAGTAAACTACCTCATCACAAGATTCAAATTTGTAAGAAATGTATAATGTTCCTGTTACACTCATTCAGTTATTTGGTTTTAATTTAGTTATTCTATTTCTTTTTTGCTTTACAATTAATTTGTAGTGTAGATAATAATTGGACGATTGTGATTTCTTTTGCGTGTTTAGTTTCGTCAATGCAAGATTTTATGTTGTGAATTATGTACAACTAAATCTTCATATAGTAAACAGCGGTTATCACAAGATGATAATTTGAAAATAATGTATCTTTTACTCTCATTCAGTTTCATTATTTGTTTGTTTGTTTTTGTTATATTTTACATAATATTTTGATTGTAATTTGTCTACAAGTAATTATGTCAATTGTTAATTGATCTCTGTATAGACCACACTTTGTTTGTGTCCTATTATTTGTTGATTTGATTTGTCACCATGAGTCTTCAACATGCTAATTAAGTACATCTTAATACTCATTTTTGCCTGTTGCCAACTGCCATCTAGTTTTATTTATTTACAATCCATTAGGTTAGAGAATAAGTGGATCATTTTGTTTTCGTTTTGCCTGTTGAGTTTTGTCATTACAAGATCTTATGTTGTTAATTATATATGTTGTTAATTATATATGTTGTTAATTATTACAAATATTCATATTATAAACAGCGGTTAACACAAGATAAAAATTTGTAAAAATTGTATAATGCTCCTGTTACTCTCATTCAGTTTCGTTAATGGTTCACGGTATGGACTAATTTTTGTTTTTGAGTCCAATTATTTAATTTCCAATGATTTATAATTGGACAATTTAACTCAAGTTAATGTCAGCTGCCATTTGCCACAGAAGTTCTATTTGTTTCCTGATTTGTTAATTTAGATAATAATTTTATTTCACTTTGCTTGTTGATTTGTCACTACAAATTTTCAAAATGGTAATTAAGTATAACTTAGTTTTCATTTTAACCAGTTGCCAACTAACATATCTTTTTATTTATTTACAATTTATTTGTTATTCTAGATAATTGGATGATTTTGATTTCTTTCTGCCTGTTGAGTTTCCTTGGAAAAAATCTAAATTCCAATAAAAACAATTCACGTCAAACAGTACTGATGATGAGTGAACTATAATCAACAACGGTAATACAAAAAAGATAAAAAGGAAAAAACAGAACAAAACAAGCGTACAATGTAACACACCCCTCTCTAACAAGTACATAAAGTACTTAGAGAGGGTTTGAAGTGTACTGAATAAGGTAAAATAAATGTAATAAATGTAATCAATATATTTAAATTTAAAATTTAAACCTGATAAGACCAGAATTTATACCGAAAGGTTAAACAGGATGTATAATGTATGTAAAGTAGTCGAACAAAATTGGTATTCTTTCTTATTGTTTTTTTATGGTGATGGTTTTTGTACACTGTCAATGTAATTCTTTTGGAAATAAATTATTATTATTACTATTATTATTATTATTATTATTATTATTATTACTATTTTTATTATTATTACTATTATTGCTATCATCGCTATTATCATTATCATCATTATCATTATCATTATCATCATCATACTGTTATAGATAAAATTTTGATTGTGATAATATTTTTATGTTGTTAATTATGTGCAACCAAATCTTCATACTGTAAACTGCTGTCATCACAAGATAATAATTTGAAAATAATGTGTAATGTTCCTCTTACTCTCATTCAGCCTTAAACTTCTCACATGCACACATGCATATGCACATGCACATGCACCCACCAATACATACATACACATTAACAAATTTGTGCAAAGTCACACACACAAAACAGCCTTGGTCGAAGTCCAAGTTACACCTGAGACAATGCAACTATTTGCAAAATATATTTCAAGTTATGTTTTCTCCAATTGACACTTCAAATTTTTGTTGAAATTTTCTATTTCTTGTAGGAAAATAATACAATTTACAGGAAGCAATTACTATTAATTAATTTGTCTATGGAATTTCATATTTTTTCTTGTTATTTCAGGAATTGACATATTTGAAAAAAGCTAGAAGGAAATTAGATAAGTAGAAGAATAGTGTCCCATTTGTTTTGATATGTTAAGACATTATTGCTGTTAATAGCAGCTTTGAGAGAATCTGATTCTCTGTCATAAAATTTTTAATTAGGTATTGATTATTAAAAACATTTTGATCTTAGTTTTAATAGATACACAGAGAAATTAATAAATGAAATTAAGAGTAAGTGCTTCTATTGTGATTTTGCTAATGAATCTACTTAGAAAGAAGATTTTATTTTTTTGCAAAAATATTTTCATTTTCCTCCACTAATTATGAAAAATCTCTTGGTATGATAAATTTTAATACTTCTCAAACAATTAGCACCATTGGATGACCTTTTAGAATATTTATATTGCATTTCAAGTGCAGACCTAGACATTTATTTCCGAACTCAATAATTGTATTTTCAGGTTATTGCCCACAGCTTTTGACTTCTGTCTTTTGTGAAAATAAAATAAAGTTGGGCGACAGTACACCAGAGAAGAGATAAAAGAAAGGTTAAGGAAAAATGTGATATGGAAGAAGAGAAATAAGATGTATGGAGGTAAAATAGAGCTTTTGCTACAAAAATTACTAAAGAAGTTTGCATTAAATATTTAAAGAAATTCAAAGGAAAAAACTATAGAGTGAAACTTTGATGTGCACACTTTAAAATACATAAGTGCCATAGGTCAAAAACTAATTCCATCCCAATGGAGAGAAATGAGAACCCTCCATAGTGATAAATATTTTTTTGGTGTTGACTTTATTAACAATTTATTTCAGAGTCGTGTCATCATTCAAGAATAAAAACCAATAATCTTTGTACTCTCCTTTTGACTGTTTGCACCTTTCTACTACAAAGCTCCCTGCCCATGAGAGGGTCACTGAAAATAATTCCCCGTGCTTATCGGCAACGTTCATTAACAAATTCGGGCTTATCAGCGCAACATTAATTAACAAATTCGGGCTTATCAGTGCAATGTACACCCCATAATGACCGCGAGCGCTTTCCGTACCAGATATCTTCTGCCCCATGTTCATACCCCGGCTGCTCCTCGTGCGCCGGTGTTCCAGGTACGACGCAGATTTGTTGGGCAGCACGGCAGCTTTGTAATTGTGGCGGCGTAACTCGCGAAGCTCCAGGCTGGACGCGGCGGCGGCGGCAGCGGCGGCGGCGGCGGCAGCGGCGGCGGCGGCAGCGGCAGCAGCGGCGGCGGGGGCGGCGGCAGCGGCGGCGGCGGCGGCGGCGGCAGCCGGCGCGGAAGAGGCGAAGCGGGACACTCGCTGGCACTGGGTGTTTACAGCGCGGCTCTTATACCTGCAACAGGCACATTGTGGATGATTGGGCTGTTGGAAGACAAAATAAGGAATGCGAAAGCAAACGTTATCTGGTCAGGAGAGGAGAAGAGGAGTTTCCATGTCAAGTTTGTTCGGGGTTCGAAGCCCCGCTTACGGCGGAATGCAGAAAGGTGTCTTTCGATGGGAGGGCTAAAAAGACTGCCTCAATGCGGCACTCGACACATTACGTTTTAAGTCAATACTGGATATTAGGATAGCCTCATCTCTTCAGTCTCATACTACTTTCGGAGATCATCCTCAGAACGCTTAACTTGAGAAATACAATGACGTGTTTCAAACTCCTAGTTTTAACGAAGGCGTTTCAATTAAAACTTCAAAATATCCAGGAAAATGCATTGCGAGTTCAATTTTTTTTACTATGATTAGTTGGATTTTCGACAGAGGTTAAAAACAATAAAAGTTTACAAACCATACAAATATGCATGGAATTTTCGGGTTAAATGATTAACTTTCTCTGAGACTGCACCCAACACATTTTTTAATCACAGGAATGACATTTACCCATACAAATCAAGTATTGCATTTGATCGGTACGGTAAAAGGGGCTAGGAAGGAAGGAGAATGCTAGTTCGCGAAAATATTGGTAGGCCGGGAAGACAAATTTTGAAGCGCGACCTGAATTTATTACAATTTACCTCAGCGGGAGAAGAAATTAACGCCTTAAGTTTCTAACAAGTCTTCATTAATGCCACTTCTCAATTTTCAAATATTGTGACAATTTTTTTAATAAGTAAGAAAAATATTCTCGATTTATCAGCTTCTATTATCCGGTTAATCAGCTATCCTCTTGTTCTCATCACCAAAAGCAAAAGTTACCGAAGCGATTATACTACTGAAAAGGCGATGCAAGCATTATAATAAAAGCTTTTATTTCTTTCAACATGTGCCATTATTATTAGAAAGTACAAGTAAGCTTGTCTGAAACAATCAGCTCACAAAATAAACATATTTGGCATAAAGGCAAATGCATACCATCACGTATTATCCCAGCAGTTAAAAGCTTTACAGGTGTTGTAGCGGTACGCCAGTTACGAAGTCTAGGATAGTTTCAAACACGAATTGGTCCAATGCAAAGCTGTTTCGTAGTATTCAATTTCAAAGAACGTGCTTTTAAACACAACAAATACCATTTTGTAACTAATGAATGAAAAATAATGGTATTTAAATGCTTATGAGACTTTTAACCTCTAAAACACATACGCATTACGTCAATTAATATTCACTGTTGGTACGACTGGCAGTGAAATACGTTCCAGAGTCGATATTAAAATTTGAAAAATGAAAGATTAATGTGATTGACAGCAACTAAGATTTTCTCTGAAAAAAAAAAAAAAAAAAATCAAAGCAGAACAACGTTGACACAAAAAATCTGAAAACAGCACAAACAGAAAAGACAAAAGAAATATTAGTAGATGGCGTAGCACCACTTATAATGTTATTAAAATTTAATACTAAAGATCAGTGATTGTTTTAATGCATTGCCAATCAATAAAGTTTTCTTTTTAAGTACTGTACAATTCTTCACAATTCACTAATCCTACGAAAAGACAACTCACTTGAAATGACGTATTTCGTCCCCCCTACTAGATTTGTATGATAAATTTAATTTATTATATCTTCGAAAAAATCAGATTAACTTTAGAAAATGATTGCGTTTGAACACCTGTAAAATGGTAGTTTTGAAGAAACAGGTGCAAAAATAAAATGCAGGGGCGGTTACATTATAAACATATACGATCTTACTATTTAATATTCGTCCGCTGGTTGATATACGATTTTTTAAAATAATTTATGTCCTCTTCATAAATGGTAGAAAGTGAAAAAAATGGCACCAGTATGCCTGATTATATTATCTGAAATATCCTTGAATATCGGGCTCATAAAATCAAAATTACTATACCTGTGCATTCGTTTGAATTATCGCAAAAAATTCTCCAATTTAATATTCGACCACTAAAGCTTTTTGCAACTGAACGGAGGAAAATAATATAAATTTGGAGATAAGCCGGCGAAATTCCGTGTTCTAACCGAACTTTAAGGTCTCCAGAGGGTTGGGCATCGCTTTCATGGCATGGAACGAAAAGACAAGAACAACGTTTGAACAACGAGGATTGGTCATATTTCAACACGCAGAGGGAAAATCAAAAAGAGAAATAAGATCTCTATTGAGTATTTCTCGTTCTACGATTGGTGACATCATTAGGAGGTAGTATAAGAAAGAGGATGGAATCCTGTCTGTGCTTCAACAAGGACATCCACAGTTCCTGAATGAACTACAAAGACGGAGGGAGTCTTGGTAAAGAAAAGGAGAGGAGGGAGGAGGACGGAGGGAGTCTTGGTAAAGAAAGAGGTAAAGAAAAATCCCAAGGTAAGTGCACCAAAAGTTTAGTTGCTGTAAGTGCACCCAAGTAAGTTGCTGCAAAAGTTTCAACAATATTCGAAACAAAAATGCACTAGAAACCATTCGAAATGTTATTTGACGAGAAGGATACAAATCCAGAGCATCCCGTAAACAGCCGTTTGTGATCTTCAAATACTTAAGAACTTGCACAGGAATGCTAATTAAATTGGGCATTACCAGCACTTTAAATTTTACCAAGATAACGATTCCAAACGTAAGGCCCATATTGTCAGGGAGTGGCTATTGTATAATTGCCCAAAGGTGTTTGAGCCCCGTCTTCCCCGTCCCATTGAGCCTTTGTGGAATGAACTCGATACGAAAATTCGAGAAACATCCATTATGTCAAAAGAAGAGCTCAAAACAAGTCTGTTGAAAGAATGGGAGAAAATGGACCTTGAACTGAATGTTTAGTGCGCGTTTCATTGGGGGTTGGGAAGGGGGGTGGAGGGCGAGATTCCGCGGCGACGTGCGTCCCCTTGTGGGGATTTCCTCCCCCCTCCCCCCGCGGGGCACCACCGCAACCGGGAGAAGCTCCACGTTCCCCACTGCTCTTCCGATATGTGGAATAGTGTAGTGCACGAGAGTGTCGGTAAGGGGTGAGGATAGGTCAATGAAGAGGGAGGAAAGATCACGTGCGGTCCGTGGTCCGTTTGCTAACGCACTACTCCGGCATTCGCCTGGTGTTGATCGCAGAAACCAAAGAAAACTACCAATCAGAGCGCCTAGTCGCTAGAATTCTCTAGATATCGGCGGAATTCGACCTAGCTACTACTCGTAGTTAGTGTCGAAAATACTGTCACTGCCGGGACTCCCAGTCAGAAGCACCTTTGCCGGTCCCTGAGTACATCAAGAAAAGAGTTATCAACATGCCAAAGCGTCGACGAGAAGTAATTTACGTTTCTCAACTAAATTCTCAGGACAAATAATTATTTTTGTTTTGTTTTATTAGGTAGTCGAATATTAAATTAGCCCATAATTTTTGCTTTAGTGAAGTTTTTATTTATGTATACATAATATTTTTTGGGAAATACACTTCTTTTTCTGCATTACGAAAACTTGTTAATTTTTCTACTAGCCTTTGGACAAAATATAGTATGCACTTTAGATGATAGAATATAAAATGTTTGAGAATATGATTTGGGCTGTTGATGTTTGATTAATTCGTGTTACTGTTTCAATAATTTTTCGAGTCTGATTCAAAATTAAACAGGGTAGTATCATTCTAAACAATAATTTCATTTCAATGAATTTCCATGCAATCGATGCGATCCTCCTTGGTAATTGCGAATTAGACATGAAATCGAATCAGATTTTTTTTTTTTTACTTATTAATAGTTTCATATTTTTCACTTTTCAATAGCTTGCAAAATGATCTAATCTGAATACTGGATCACACTACCATAACTTCCGTCTTTCTGTAGGCACTAGGCTACAGATACTGAAACCATACCTTAAATATATATATTTAATATAATCCGCGAATATACGTTGTGTAACGTCATTCAGCCGGTTCGCGCTTACATGTCGCAAAAATTATTGTAATTCGCAGAATTTGTTAAAATTATTGTAACTCTGAATAAAATATTTTGTTTGAAACAATGTTGACATCGTGTGAGAATACTTACTGTATTACTATCAATATATCGCTTTTGTCACTCTATTTACTGAGAGAAAAATCGACTTATGAGATTCCTAAATAAATCTTTGAACACGATCCAGTGGACTGAAAACGCACTCGAGTAGTTTGCGAAGTGTCTAAAAGAAAGCACGTCTATGCAACTCTGTACCACACTTCATCATTTTTATATACTACTATACTCATCTGACAGGCGGATCGGCAAAGAGCTGACACTAGCAGTCGGAGCTGAGGAGCAGTAGCAAACGCGGGGACTATTCGTGGACGCGAAGGGTATAGGCGAAGGATCAGACGGGTCAGTGGTTAATTTTCACGACATCGCGCAATTTGCCTGTACATTATCGAAGAAGCAAGCACCTCTAGCATTAACAGTTCTGTAATATTTAAAACTGAATGGGACGAATTATATTGAACAAACTGACAAAATAAATTATCTTCTGGTTGAAAAATTCACTTCTCATCACTGAAGTTTGTTGGTAAGATTCTTATTGATTGGAACGCACCTATTTTGTGAAATCCTGCCTACGTCTGGGACACTTACGGCTGCTGATGCAAGCGTCGGGAAGAAGAGAACAGAATATTCACAAAATCAACTAGCTTTGTGATCTCTTTTTTAATCTTAAGGCAGAATTGTTACGTTCTTGAATTACTATATCCATGAATCTGAAAAAACATGTTGCGTTAAAACCTTTCTGTAGAGGAATGTTAGCTCATTTAATGAATTGTTTATTTCATTGAAATTAAAAAAAAAAAGATATTGGATTGGAGAAAACGGGTTCTTATAAAAATAAATATCACTGATCGTGTGCTATTTTAGCGGTAGACCAATGCACAGAGTTAAGAAGTTGCGCCGTACAAAGTTGCGCGTCAATCATTTCACTAAATAAACTTGGAAAATTAAACCTAAAAGCAAAGTAATCTAGAGACACACCTGTAAACTAGGAAAACTAAATTTCCCTGGATTCTCGATGAATCACATTACTATCGAGTGTCGCTATCGTCAAAATATGTACGAGAAATCAGCGATGTGAATGTCCATTATACTATTTTTGCAACTGTTCTCTCCTGTTTTTACTTTCCCTCCCTATACTAAGTGTGGAGAGGAAAAGTATTGGAATCATCTCAACAATACGACCTCGAATTTTCGGTCGTAAAATCCGTAAGGTTATTTTTAGCCGAACACGTCACGATTAAGGTATATTAGTGCTGCTTCAAAAATGATTAAGATTGATGCAGGTAGCAAGGAGTCCCCGTTCTGGGGACCACTATTCTATTTTACTTTTTGGGTGATACTTTACAAGACGCTTCTATAACATTTTTTTAAAAAAAATATCTGAGAAAGATTTGCATCTTTTATTTTATATAATTTTTTGCTCGAACGGTGCAAATACGGTGTAAATACGACTCCGATTTCCATTAAAACCCCACAAATTTTGAAAATTGCAAAAGTTAAAAGATTTTTCGAACTTTTCCTACACCTCCAATTTTAAATCCAGCGATTTCTTCAATGCTCTTCTACTACCGATTTTCGATGTTTAGATGAATCGAGTGAATGACTCGGAGGGAAAGCTTCGTTACGCTGTGCATTCCCAACAGTTTTGCTTTCGCAGGAGCATCTCAAGCGCCAAATAGAGAGTTCACTCAATCCAAGAATTGGAATCCAGAGGAGTGAATACATAAATCTTGATTGAGAACGTCATTTGAATACGAAGTCTTCTTGCCTCAGAATTGTCAGGGGCAGATGCACTCCGCATCGCATGTACGAACTATACAGTACATTCTGGTTCGGCCATGGTTAAATTTTGATGATGATCAATTTTGGAAAGAAAGATATAGCGAACGATAGCGTTGCGAGCTGCATCACATTTTTTTCCCCTCTTCATTGCGAAATGTCTTTATTTCTATTTATTTTTATGATCCGTTATGGAACAGTGGGTATAATTAGTTAAATATCGTATCTTTCTTGCGCGAAATTGCCACCCAATGGTGGAACGATTTCCATTAGCGAAGAGAACTATCGCGACAACGCATTAGAGAGTGGCTAATAACACTGAATTATCAAACATACGCTGGCAAAATTAACATACTCCTCGTACTTAAGCATCTGAAAAAAGTGAGTCTAATATTAAAATATTTTAATATATCGAGAATATTGTTTGTATTTGTTTAAAAAATGGGAGAGGTGCTACCCATTCGGGACCTTGAGTACGTACTTAGATTGCTTGCATTTATTTACACTTGAGGGTAAAGCAAGGCTTCACCTTTTAATTGTGGAGGGAGAGGCAAAGATAAACAGCAACACAATCCACAATAAACAACATTTCATTTAAGCCCAGAGCATCCAAAAAATAGTTATCTGCATTTGGCAGCCGTCGCGCTATAACGAATACAGTACGCGTAGAAGATGAATGAGGAGGAACAATGTTTCCAAAATCAAGTTCTCTGAATACAAGGTGTGTTCCGAAAGTAATGCAATTGAATTTCCCGCGTCGCTCCTATTGGTCGGAGTGGAATCGGACCACTTGCAGTAGGTGGGGGGGACTCTTAGCTTTGCTATGAAACCCGCCTCAGTGCTCTGCAAGCTGTGCAAGCGGCAAGACGTCGGTTATTGTGAATCTTGTGAATCTCTGCGCGCCGACCGTGTCACGGATAGAAATGGAATCGACGACCGAGCAACGTTACGCGATTAAGTTTTGTGCTAAACTGAAAAAGTCTCTTGAGGAGACTTACAAAATGATTCGTGAGGTTTATGAGGACTCTGCTCTGTCCGACTCTCAAGTTTCGAAGGGGTTAAAGGCCTTTAAGGAGGGCCGGGAAGAGGTTCACGATGAACAACGTTCTGGGCGTCCGTCAACCAGCAAGACCGACAACAATGTCTTTTTCGACAGCAAAGGAATGATCCATATGGAGTTCGTTCCTCAAGGACAAACAGTTAACGCTGTCTACTACGTGGATGTGCTGGAAAGACTCCGAAAAAGGGTCGTCAGGACGAGAAAAGACATTTCCACTACCTGGCAACTCCATCACGACAATGCGCCTTGCCATAACGCGCTACGAGTCCGCGAGTTCCTGGTCAAACATCGGGTGCCAACGCTTCCCCATCCTCCCAACAGTCCTGCCCTCGTCCCAGCAGACTTCTTTTTGGTCCCTCGGGTTAAGGCGGCCCTGAAAGGAACCCGTTTTTCGTCCATAGAAGAGATCCAATCAGCCGTGACGAAGACCTTGCGAGAGGTCGCCGAAAACGCCTTCCAGAGCGCCTACCGTTCATGGCAGAGTCGCTGGAAAAAATGTGTAGAGGCCCAAGGACAGTATTTTGAAGAATTTTAAGTATTTGTGAAAATATGTTCAATAAATTAATTTAAAAAATAATAATTGCATTACTTTCGGAACGCTCCTTGTACTTGTCATTCCGCTACATACAAGCTGCTTGACAGTACTCGAACCCTCCGTAAAAAGAAACGTCCGCTCGTCAAAAGAAGGCCTTTTATTTCAGTCTAGCAGGGCTGGCAGTCGGCGGCGGCGGCGGCGGCGGCGGCGGCGGCGGCGGGGGCGGGGGCGGGGGCGGGGGAGGCGCCCACCATCCGCCAGCGGTTGCGAGCGCCCTCGGCGCGAGGCGGGGCGCCCGTGGCCGGGTTGGCGGCGTCGGGGCACAGGCCCGCCACGGCGTCGCACGCGGCGCCCAAGTGCGTGGCGCGCCACCCGCCGCCCGACCCCACGCTATCACACACGTTCACGTTTTAAAACAAATCCGTGTCCACAACCACTGATGTTTTTAAAAGTATTTTAGTACACTCTAATATACGTGAGGTTGGAAGCGATTTCATTTCACGATAGACGAGTTTATTAATTTATATTTGAGACTTAGCTGGCAAAGCTTTTCTTTTAAATGTTCAAAACAATTAACGAAGCTTTTACTATCTGATTGGATAATAACTTATTTTTTACCCTTGGTCACTTTCTTCTCCAAAATGGTCAATTTATGGATATCTGAAAATTTTAAAAAATATATTTTAATATACCTTTTTTTACCAAAGATAAAATATCAGCCACGTAAAACCATGTTTTGGAAAGACGGCTATCTGCCTCGCGTGCCTACCCCACGCCAAGCGGCCGGCCCGTCGCGTGGTGATAGAGGAGGAGCGCGCAGCAGCCCGCCGGCCCCACGGGCTGGCCGTCGAGCTCCGGCCGCAGGGCGGGGCGGTCGGCGCACACGGCCAGCCAGCGCGCCGCGCCGCACGCGCACCCGCACAGGCTCACCTCCTGCGACCGCGCGCCACCCGTTCACTTCCAACTGGGAACTTCGTTACGACGATATACGAAGATTCTATGATAAACGGGCTAGAAACACGGAAGATGCAAGAAATGAAAGAAAAAGGAGATGACACCGTGAAAGAACAATAAACGTCTGAAAAACGCAACCTGATGATACACTCAAAAAGTGTCCAGAGAAGCGATTTTTTTAGGTTACTTTTAGTCGTTACTTGAAGTTTTCTGTTTTGCCTTTTCGGTTTCTTAACCTCTTCGTGGGCAACTGTTCAACGCCCTTTAGACTCCCTGTCACGTGGGTCACTGAATTCCTAATTCAGCCATACCCTTCCCAGCTCATTCCACCATTCTTCACCTCACAAGAAGACATTCTGTAATTGCTAATGAATGCTACCGAGGTCGAACCGGACCACTCCGAGCGCGAGAGACATGGCTAGAGCTGGAGAGACTCTATACACCATCAACTTTATTACTCGTTTAGATCAATTGGTGCACTGAAGTGGCGAAGACGAGATTATACTCGTTTCGCCGATCATATCTACTTCATACTTTAAGGGCTAGATGGTTTACACGAGAGCTATGAGTCAAATTCTATATTTAAAAAATTAAATATTTCTCTTTCACTAAAATTCTAGTGATAATTTGATATGTGATTATGTAATTATTTTCAGCTGCAATGTATTTTTCCATATATTTTACACGAGATGTTTCAGCGTTTCCACGCTGGAAATTAAGAAGGTTGAATTAAAGCAGGAAAGGAATTTTAAGTTAAATGCGATTAGGCTTAACAGTTTTTTTAATCATTGCGTCAATACACTCTGGAATTTGTGCACAGGGCGACAAAGACGTGCAAGAACTGCAAGAACGTACCGTTTATGTTTCGCGACTAAGGTTCTGAAGGCTCTCGGCTGTGCGGGTGACGCCGCGTGGAGGGCACTGATACCGGCATTTCGACCATCCTATCGTGTTCTTCAGGGCTGCAGTTCTTCGGGACTGAAGACTACAACAGGATGGTCAAAATGCCGGTATCAGTGCCCTCCACGCGGCATCAACCCGACAGCCGAGAGCCTTCACTTGTCACTGACCGCGGGAGACTACGATTGCATTTAATGGCTTTTCAGCTCGGGTAATTTTTTTTTTTTTTAATAAAATTAATCAGTGCGATAGGAACAGCTAAAGAACCGTCGCTTTGTTCGAATGTTAAATGAAATGACTTCTCGTCAAACATCCGGTAGCTGCAAGACTCGCATACGATTATGTCGTACAAATGCACACATTGTTGCAGGAAATGTAACTAACCCTGACGTTTTCGAGTCTGACCGGAACTTTTGGAAGTTAGATGTACTAGGTACGTAGGACTTCCACTATTCACCGTATTTTGTTGCCACAAAATCAAAATCTAGGTAAACTGATTTTTCCAGCGTAATAATAGAAACTATGACAAATGTAACCCTTTACTTTAGGGCAGTATTCCGGACGGAAACAAGATATTTTGTCCCAAAACAGCTCATATTTCATCCCTCTCGTCTGAAAGCATATTCTAAAAATAAGGTTGCACTTCCAGGGTAAAATAAAAATGATCTCGTTTCACGAGAGCCTTCAACAGCAAAAAAGGATAAATTCATAATGCTTGAGATATGTACTTAATTCCGGATTTTATATACTTTTAAATAAGATGATCCGCGTTATCTGCTTCATGAGAGGAGACCGCTAACGAGTCTTAATGATGCAATTAAGTGAGCAAACATTATTTCGCGACATTTTATTAATTAGTCCAGAATGATCCGAGACGCTCCGTACAATTCAAAATCTTAACCTTGATTCTTCATTAAAGCCGCTAAATATCCATCTAAAGACAAAAACCGTTCAAGTAATTCTTATGTTCATAACATCTGTGATAAAAAAAACAACTACCGCTTAAAACATTCTCTGACTGTGAGCGCCCTTCGCGCCGGCCATGAAGTGTCCGAGGGTTTCGCCTCACTGTGCGTAGGCACAGTAGCCAGGAAGGGATGGATAGGCACAGGGACGGGAGGTGCGGAAGGGAGAGGATGTGGGGGAACCGAGTGGCACGTCCTTGGCGGCAGCAGCGGCAACCTTGGCCCCCACACGGGAGCGGGGAGAGTTCGCACGCGGAAACAGCAGCCCGGGAGGCCATTTTTTGCACAGGGAAACAAAATGCATTATTCAACATTGGCAATTCTGAATTATGGGACAGTTGCGAAATGCAGCCAATAGTCTTTAACAGAACCAGTTAGACGATCGCTGTACGTTGCAAGTTACTGATATCCTACAGTGTAGTGTGAAACGTAATATGAAGCTTCTTTCTCACAATGAACAATAATACCACCTGTCATAGTGATAGCGTAATACAATAGTCTTTACACATGCTACGGGTTACAGTATATTTCAAAAAGTGCTGCACCTATTTTCAAGAATAAAGTGATGGAAACAATTGAATTAATTATATTTTCATTTAAAATAAATAAAATATTATCTAGTATAACGAAAGTTAGTAGTATTGATGAAGCTATAGCTTGAATTATAAAATATTTTATGGCTGCTTCTGTTGATATTATATTATCATTTTCGGATTGAGCTCTGTTAAGAGGATACAGTAAGTCACACTCGAAATAATGGGTTCAGGTGGTTAAGTCGTTAGATTAAATATTTCCCCCCATCTCTTAACGGATTGTGTCTCCTGGGAAGCACCTGACAAAATAAATGGTTTGAAGCGTAAAGTCTGTTAATGTACTTCAAATTTATACGTAGTTAATGTTATAATGAAAAGTGACCAATACCTAGTGGTGCCGAAGAATCAATAGATTCCTCAAATAAATGAGTAGTATGGAAGAAATCCATGCATTTTCATGCATGAATAAGCTCCAAGTCAAGTTAGAGAAGAGTAGGAAACCATCAAGACGTTGATTAATCTCCAATGGGCTGCAAATAGCACATACAAGAATCCTACAGAAAATGGGCGATCTATACTTAAAATAAATTGAAGAAAATACCATAAAATCTAGCTCGTAACAATTCATTCGTTTGCGGCAAAAAGACTGTTGTAGAAATAATGGATTATAAATTGATTCTAAACACGCCTCACAACAAATATGTAACTATGAATAAATGTATATTTATAAGACATGTACAAACAGTTTATAGATTAAGAAGTGTGGTCGCAAATACATGTGTGTCTCATTCAATAACTAATTGAATAATTTCGCCATACTTCCAAAGAATATTCACTTAAACTATACCTACTGCAGTGGAATAATGTCGCACAAAAGCTCTTTTGGTGTTGTTTTCGTTTTGTAAATTATTGAATAATGAAAGAAATCTGTGAAGCGATTTGCTTGGATTCATTGGATTTGTAGTTGGTCCACGTGCCATTAATTTGCGGCTTCTGCTTTGGAAGAAGGAAACGACAAGATCTCAGCAGAGTCGAACCCAAGGTCGTAACTTCCATGTACTTCAAAGGGCACCGTCCGCGATATTCCAGCCCAGCTGCTAACAACCTCCCACGCTCTCATTTTCGTCTCCTTATGACACTAGTGGCAGGAAAACAACGAAAGTATGAGTAGACTAGTCCTCCTACAACCAGCAAAAATTGTCTACACGAAAAAATTAAGCATTCTATTCTGCAGCACCTTAGAAGCATTATATTCTGCATTAGATGCAATATTGAGGTTAGTTTCCTTTTTAAAGGCAAATATTCCATTGAAAGAACGATCACAAAAGAAAGATCCAATGTGAAACTAACTATGGCGCATCATGTTCCACATTTGGAGTAGACTTGGAAAATGCAAGAATGAAGACTAAAATATAACAGTTTCGGGGAGGGGAAAGGTATCGTCCAATTTATTGCCTAAAATCTGTTACCGTACTGAATACTTGGGAATTTGTTCATTTCCTAGTCACATGTAACTGAAGCAAGGTAGAACATTTAAGGCTGTTACTTTTAAGCAGAAAACATTCTAATGAATATAACGCGATGTGTGACCCAATTCTATTCTTGGATTTAAACATAATTGCCCCTTACGTAATCAGCTGGAATTACACTGGACAGAAGACTTACATGGAAAACACATATTGTGGCGTCACCGATTAATTAAATATAATTTTATTATGGCGTCGCCAATAACAAGTGAATTTCTGCATCTGGAAATAGCTCGCGTCGAGAAGTAAGTGGGTCAGAGAGGACGCGGCCACCACCGAGAGGGTTCTTTCGTCACGCCGCCCACCCCCCGACCGCGCATAGGTCTTTTGTCCAGAAGGCAGCTGGTTTATTGCACTCATGAATAGCCATTCTAGTTTTCGGAGCCGTTCGCCGGCCCTCTCCTGGGACAAAGCGCCACCCCCGCGTCCTTTCTCCAGCCGCGCGACCGGGGGGTGCAAACCCCAAAGAAAGGATTGGCCGGGTGTCAATTAAAGACGACGCATTTACGACACGTCGTAAGCGAGAACCTTTTTTCGGCCTCTTCCGAACAATGCTAACCCCTCACATTCGTTCTGGCACGCGCCTCGGCACACGCCTGGGTAGGCGCCTGAATCCCTGCACGGGCCATTAACAAATTAAATACAGTAGGCAGTCAAGTAGCCCATGACAATCCGGGAATTGGGAATCCGTGAAATGCGCTTTTTTCGCGCGCACGTGTCCACACAGCTGCGATCAGCTCCCGGAGTAACTAACAAAAGGGAAGCAAGAGAGAGAGCGAAGACAGCGACAGACAGAGAGCATTTACGGAAAACTACAGAAAAATCGACACGAGATTGGTTAATCAGATTTCTGCGACGCAGCCACCCTCGGCCAATGGGAAGCTTCGCCATGAGGGAAGGGAGAAATTTGGTGCCAGGAACAATTTGGGAAGGGGAAAGGAACTTCTTTTATAAACGCGATGCAGAGTAGGAATAGGGCACTTGTTAAAATTTCTTCAGGCTAGACTTGTTAGAATTTCTTCAGACACTTTGTAAAATTTCCTCGAAGGAACACTTCTAAAAATTTCCTCGAAACGAGACTTCTTAGATTTGTTTGAAGAGACTACTTCTAAGATTTTCCGGCGAACTTCACTTGTAAATTCCTTCGACAGTCTCGACTTGTAAAATTTCTTCGTGGAACTTCGAAATTTTCGTTACTTGAGAACTTCACTTCTAAAAGTTATTCAGTCATTCACGATCGGGATGCGAGTTTGGGAAAAGACTTTCCCACAGCCGAATTAGTCAGGACGCGACCCGTAGACTTGTTGCGGAGAGAACTCGGGCAGCGACCTGGGACCCCCGCGCCGTTTTCGCTCCGGCCCGCCAGCCTTGCCGCCTCTCGTCCCGGGCTAAGTGACAGCCCTTTTCGCAACGTCAGCGCCCGTGGCCACTCGCCCCCTCTGAGTCTGCTGGAGCTGACAACCTGGAGTCGCCGCTACCTGAGCGAGAGTAGACGCGCCGCAGAAGATCAGCAACCCGGAGCCGCCGCCACCTCTGCTTTGAGGCCGCCGCCTCGGCCCGCCCACGAAGACCAGCAGCCATTGGTGAAACTATGAGACGATGCCGTCTCACTGAACAATTACAACAGCGAAAAACTGCGAGTGGCCGCGCTCAGGTCCATCAGAGTAACCACTTGTAATTCATTCACAGAGTAGTTTTAGTATTAAAAAAAACTTGCGTCGCCCATTGCGACATTGTAATTTACCTGGTAGCTTTTGGTGCCAGGAATAAACAGTTGTTTGTCACAAATGACTCAATTGCTCATTCTTGACCTCCCAACTCTTCCATTCAGTTACATTTCAGGAGCTGAACCTGGCGCCCTCCCCCGAGAACATTAGGTTAGTTTACATTTGGCTGGTCCCAACGTGGGGCTAGTTGAGTGCAACATTAGGTTAGTTTACAATATAAAGAATAAAAGAAAAGAATTAGACCTCAAAATTATCAGATTAAACTGGCTATTAGGAAAACTCATCCTTAAGCATCACAAACAAAATTCTTCTGTATAAAGCATTACTAAAACCATTCTGGACATCATCATCATCATCATTATCATCATCGACAGTAAGGATTAGACCTCTTGGTCTGTTCCGTCTCAGAATTGTTCATGCCTTCTCTTCAAAGGACGTCCTACACTTCTTTTTCCTTTAGGTACATATTGAAGAATAATTTTATTTATTCTATGTTCTGGCATTCTCAGGACACAACCTTTCCAGTTTTCTTGATATTTCTTTATGGTATCTATAACCGGCTCAATATTTAGTTCTTCACTGATATCTACACTTTTTTGTGGTCTAATAGTGAATATCCTGCCACAAAACGAAGAAATCTCATTTCTGCAGATTCAATTCGGCGCAGTTGATCTGATGTTAATGTCCAGCTCTCACTTCCATAAAGTAGTAATGGCAAAGCACTAACTTTGTAAAATCTGAGAAGAGTTTCTTTTTGCGCATTATGCTGTAGAGTTCGCTGTAACGTTCCACAGAAATATGTGAAGTTGTTCAGCTTTATTTCCATATTCCTTGATTTTATATAATTAAAATGATATCCAAGATATTTAAATTCATTAATTTGTTCAATTATTTGGTCATATATAACGATCATAGCTCTTAGGGGTTCAAGTCCTTTAAATGCCGTCACTTTTGTTTTACTTGGTGAGATTTTCATACCATACTCATTAGCCACCTGACTTAACTTGTGGACTGCTATTTGAATTTCATATTCAGATTTACCTATGATAAGCTGGTCGACGGCAAAAAGTAATGTTTGGATGTCGACATAATCTTTAAAACATCATTTAAAGTCATCAACCATTTTTTAATGATTACGTCCATATATATACATATACATATATACAATATTATATTATATTAAAAAGCGTTGGCGAGAGCGGGCATCCCTGTCTTACTCCCTGGTTTATATACGCTGATTCCGTTCCATTTCTTAGCATTCGGATCATGATTTTATTATTTCTGTATAATGATTGAATTGCTGTAATAAGATGCGAAGGGAGTCCAATATTTTTCAGTGTTTCCCATAATATTCTTCTTTTAAGGCTATCAAATGCTTTTACGTAGTCAATAAAGACATAGTATGTGAGTAGTTTAAATTCCCTTCGCTTTTCAGTAAGTTGTGTCAGTACAAAAATACAGTCTGAGCATGATCTACCTTTTCTGAAACCATGTTGTGTTTCAGATATTCGAGTTTCAACAATAGGCACTGATCTTTGATTGATAATTTTTGCATAATTTTATAACAGGAATTTAGAAGACTTATACTCTATAATTTGAACATTCAGATTTGTCGCCTTTTTTATAAAGTGGGTAAATTAGGGCTTCATTCCATTCTTCTGGCATATATCCAGTGGACCAGCAGATATTAATAAAGTTAAGAAGTCTCTGCGTAAATTGATTTGATGCATATCTGATCAATTCTATGTTTATATTATCAGTACCAGGTGACTTTATTTTTTGTTGTGTTAATGGTTGCTTTCAACTCATCCATAGAGATCAGATAAATATAATTACATATATCAATTTTAATTCCTCTCTCTTCTTCATCTTCAGAGGTCCATAGCGATTTAAAGTAATTTAACCATTTAGTTTCTGAAATTATATTTAATTGAACTTTATCTCTTTCTTGATTATTTAAATATTTTATATTGTTATATGCCTTACTTTGGTTTCCGAATAAGTCATGTTCAATTTCGCTAACATATCTTTTCCAACTTTCTCGTTTAAGCTTACGGACTTCTCTTTTAACTAAAGCAGATTTTCTTTTATATTCCATTCTATGATTCATATTCCAAGAAGATGCGAGAGTCTTTAAATACGCTTCTTTTTTTTCTTCAATTAGTTGTTTGATATTATCATTCCAAAACCTTAGCCCTCGTTTTGAGAATTTCTTTTACCTTGACCCTATTGCTTCTGCTGCTGCCTGTGTTATAATTTCATTAATGTTTGCCCATTCTTCATTTATATTGTTACTTACAGGGTTACTAAGATTTTTCTGGTTGATTCTACTCTGGTATAAAAGTCTTATGCTATAATCTTGTAAAATGTGAACTTTAAATGTTTCTATTTCTGTTTTGGGTTTTAAGACGGTTTTCTTCCATCTCTTTGGGAACATTATGTGGCATCTTACTAAGAAATGGTCAGATGACACATCAAAACTTCAAAATACTCTTACATCCTTGATATTTATCCAAGTCTTATTGTTTGCAAGGACGTAATCAATTATAGAGGCGGATCCACGTGCTGTCCATGTGAATTTGTGAATATTTCGGTGTTTAAAGAAAGTGTTAGTAATTCTCTGCTCATTGTATGTGGCAAATTCTATTAATTTCTTCCCATTATTGTTAAGCGTGTATTCACCTTCTCTGCCTACTATATCTTTTATAGGTATATTATCTTCTTGCATTTAAATCACCTAATAAAAGAAGATAGTCACTTTTATTAATCTTATTTATTGCTGTCTGTAGTTGTTCGTAAAATTTTATCGCATCTTGGGTTCTCCCCTCTTCTGGTGCGTACAAGGCAAAGACTGAAACGTAAACTCTGTCTACTTTAAATCTCATTGTTATTATTCTTTCGTTTATGAAAGTATACGATACTATTCTATTTTTCAATGTTTTTCTGATCTAAATAGATACTCCAGCCGATGCTCTCTGTTTTTGGGGGACTCCACTGTATATCATTATATAATTTTGTAATTCTGATGAGCCCTGCAACATTTTTTGTTTGTTTTAGTAATTGCAGCAATATCAATCCCAGCTTTATCTAATTCCTGTTCTAATTCAGCTTCTTTATTTGAGAGAGCTCTAACATTCCATATTCCCAGCTTTAATATTTCTGATAGTTGTCGTTTATTCATTTCCTTTTTCTTTGCACATGTTGGCATAGAGGAATCTGTCCGGCATGAATCTTTGACAAATTTAGCGGAGTGATGTCCCCTGGCTGCGTTGCAAGCGCTGCGCAGGGTAAGGATAGTAATGGGGCTGCCATCTTAAAGCTTCTATCCCAGCTTCTCTGCGTATAAACCCCTGCAGAGAGGGCTGCTACTTCCGCTCCTCAAGCCACTGTGATATTCGCCTGGATCCTCATTGCCTCTTGGACCGTTGTAGTCTTCACACATACCCTGTGCTGGGTAGGGATACTATCCCAGGAGAATGAAGGAGAAGAAACAGATAAATTGTAGAGAAGAGGAGAAGAAAAATAATTAAAAGTCAAGAACAGAGTAGATTAAGAAACGAATGACACCCTAGCCCTCGAAACCTAATAGCGTCGGGGTAGAAAATATAGCAAGGGATCAAGAGAGACCAAATAGAAAATATTATAGAAATGTAGCATACGTAAGTGGACGGAGTTCTACAATAGTTTTGTGGACCTTTAGCATTACGCAGGAGTCACCACGAGGAGGCGGTCCACTCGCTGTCTCCAGTCTGGGCATATGGAATACAACTTTGGGGAGCAGCTCAAAATTCAAATATTGAAATATTACAACGTTTCCAATCTAAAAGCTTAAGAAATTTTGTAAATGCTCCTTGGTACGTTCAAACGCCACAATACACCGAGACTTACAAATGACAACAATAAAAGAAGAAATTAACAAGACCAGCGCAAAATAATTACGACTACGTAACCATCAAAATATTCTTGCCATTAACTTACTAGACAATAGTGACACCACCAGACAACTTAAACGATATCATACTTTAGACATGACATAACGACTATAAATTGTTGTTAATCTGAAAAAATGTAATATTAGGAGTACGGTCAATGGACCTTACTCCTGTCATGTTATTAAAATTGTATGTAATTTTGCCAAATGTTTATACCTAAACAAATTGCAAAATAAAATATTATTATAAAAAAAACGTAATCATCTGTTTCCGTTTCATCCAATCCAGCTTCTGATTGGATGACACAGCATGATAGCTGACTATCTGCCAATACAGCTCTAAATAAATCGAAGTAGTATACAACTTCAAAATTGCTCTGCGGTGAAGACTCGGTTCTCTGCATATAATTGGCCAGGTACATTTCTCGGGTAGCCAATGAATCTGTATGATATACCAGATAGCATTTATTCACCACGGAATTTCTGAAGCGCAAAGTGTCTATTGCTTTAATGAATTCTAAGTTTTTAATATAAAGGGCACATAATCGCAAGCCCATAAATGTAAAAATAAGCACAGTTTTTCACATTTTCATATTAAAATTCCTCTACTTGAATTAAGATACGAGTTGACACATTCTTTAAAAATATAATTTATATCAAGCACACACACACACTGTGTGTGTGTGCGCGAGTGTGTGTGTTTATATATTTTATATCAAGCAAAATAGGAGAAACAACAATTATTAGAAACTCATTTTATCAGTTTAAATTACGAACACTTATTTTTTTTATTATTAAGACCTTATTCCTAGTAAAGTATTATTTTGTATGTCTTCTTTAAGTCGTGAGGATCCAGTTGAAGGGAGTTTAACAGACAAAACCGTATTCCCGAGTTCTCCAGCCTGACCTGCAACGAAATTCAATATTCACTTCAACCGCATTCTCCTACTGAACTAAAATATATTTACATACCGTCGTAATGGAAGTCGTTAAATACATATATAGATTCACTCCAATTGATGTTTAATGCAAAATCATCCCAGCATTATTTAAGTGAAAGTTTAACGAAATGTGGAGGATGATACATTTAAATCAGGAGCGGAGGAAGAAGCTTCACTTTGCTCCCGTAACTCTCATTCGGCCACATCAATAGCAGGTTAAAAATGTGTGTGTGTGTGTGTGCGTGCGCGCGCGCGAGTGTGTGTGTGTGCGCGCGCGCGAGTGTGTGTGTGTGTGTGCGCGCGAGAGTGTGTGTGTGTGTGTGCGCGCGCGCGAGAGTGTGTGTGTGTGTGTGCGCGCGCGCGAGAGTGTGTGTGTGTGTGTGTGCGCGCGCGCGAGTGTGTGTGTGTGTGTGCGCGCGCGCGAGTGTGTGTGTGTGTGCGCGCGTGTGTGTGTGTGTGTGTGTGTGTGCGAGTGTGCGTGCGCGCGAGTGTGTGTATGTGTGTGTATGTGAGTGTATGTGTGTGTGGAGTGCGTGTATGCTCTGTCTCGATAGTTTCGTGGTACAAAATGTTCTTGAGTAGGTACGCGTGCGCACCTGCCCGCCGCGTGTGCGCAGCGCGGCGCCGTGCACGGGCGCGCGCGATGAGACGAAGAGCGCGCCGTCGGCGGCGGCGCAGGCGAGCAGCGCCAGGGTGAAGTGCTGGCCGAATAGCAGCGGCTGGCCGTGGCGCCCCGCGCCCCCGCGCTCGTCACGCACCTCGAACGCCGACCGCGCCACGGGCCCGCCCTCCACCACGCACACCTGCGCACTCCCACGCAATCGATCACAGCGGCGCTTTGCCTTTTAGTTAACGAAAGCTCTAGCCTGGGGCCTTGCAGTGGAAACGCTCGTTGCGAACTACTGTTTACATTTTCCCCTGAAACTGAAGGGTGCATTCAAGTTTAATTAGTGTTCTTTAGTCATTTTAGTATTTTACTAAATCAAATAAAATGTAATGGTCCGAGGAATCAAGGAATATCATACAGGGGCTCTGCTTTATAGAAATATTGCGGAGCGGCCTCAAGCCCATGAGGCGCCCTCGACGGGTGATAGCCTGAAGTAGGCTAAGTGTGAAATGTTTAAATTAATACAGCTCTACCAAATGCAAGTAATGTATCTGCAAACGAAATTCAATAAAACTTTAAATTTTTAATTGTGAAAGATTAATTTATGTTTTATTAATAAAAAAATAGTAAATAGTCAGCTAATCGGAAGCGACTTCAGGCTAAGCAGTTTTAGCCTACATGTGGCCCTCAAAGCGGTACGTAATATTTCTGTAGAATTATAATGAACAATTCCCCATAGCTTTTCTATGATCCTGTGAAACTTTTATTTGATATGTACGAAGAGAAAAAAGAATGCCTTGGGAGCGTTCTGTCACCTCTCGGCTTGACAATGTTTACACAAAATCGGTACCACAAATATTGTTGATATCAAATCCGGAAGTCATTTACAAAATCTTCCGAACTCAAGTACGGAGCAAGTTTGTACACATCTTGATTTATGAGAAAAACATTGTTTCAATTGGAAAACATGGCCTACCAGAACTCTCAT
The DNA here is from genome assembly GCA_038098605.1 of Gryllus longicercus. Lineage (NCBI taxonomy): Eukaryota > Metazoa > Arthropoda > Insecta > Orthoptera > Gryllidae > Gryllus > Gryllus longicercus. The sequence continues at coordinate 96,248 of JAZDUA010001102.1, forward strand.
TATCAGCACATACACACAACGAACTTGCTGAAAGAAATCTTTTTCATACACTGATGTTTCTGTATTTATAATTTATTGCATTCGAAATAGTAATGGAAAAACTTGCAGGTAGGGCCATCCATCTGTTAAGAAAATTTTCGATAGATATAGAATAAAATCTGCACAATTTGGTAATAGTTCACACATATTAGAAAATAATTTTAAATGAATTACTCTCCGCTCAAAGCAAAGCTATACATAGATTGTTTCTATTCTGAAAATAAAAAAAAACGCATATTAAAAATAATTCTTGAAATATATTTTTCCAGTACATATACTACAATCCTAAAGGGATTTGTTTTGAAAACATTCAATAGACTTGTTCTGTTCTCTGCAAACAATTTTAAATCACAATGAATGTTAAAACAACTGTGGTGTCCGCTGGCGTACGTCGGCTCTTGTACTTGGCGTCAGAGTATTTGGCAACAGTGTGAGAGTATCGATCTGAGCTTCAAATAAGCCAGAGACCGAATGAGAGGGCGCGAACAAACACGCAACCAGCAGCGAGTCCACTGTGAAACCAATGTGTAACATATTCATGGATTTTTTAATAACTACTTCGCGAGCATCAAAGAGAAACTTAACGAAATTCTGGTCGAGCCATAAGCCATGTAAATATATTGAACTACGGTTTTCATTTCTGAGCACTCCATGTGAATTGTGAATAAAACGAACCGGTTAATTAGCTGCACAGTACGAATGAAAATATATTATTTCAGAGTAAGCCGTTTATAAATGTTTCCTTTGAATGTCTTTTTAAAACCTTCAGGATTTTGAGAATTAAAAAGTTACCAATTCGTTTAACTTTATCTACAGATCTGTAGATGATTTTTATTAATACTGAAAAGACATTCGTCATGAGGGGAGCATCGGAATGAGCCTGCATTGGATTGTTCTCACAATGGCCAAAACCAAACAACCCATGTTACATTTTCTATTCTGTGACCAACTTAATTAAAACTTCCATTAACAAATGCTGTTTAAAAAGAATTGATTCTAGATTGTAAAAAAATGTTAAAACTTGGAGAAAGTGACTGCTCCGGTTGGCCACCACCACAAATTGGGCACTTACAGGTCTAAACTCCACCGTGTAGGTCACGAAGAAGACAAAGCAAACCTTGAGACAACGGATATTGTCGTCTAATTGTCGAGTCACCAAGGACGGACAGAAGAGAGAGCTGAACAATATAATGTGTCATGATAAAATAAATATATTATTGTGAAAAAATTGGATTTCATTAATTTGTGATATTCAGGAAGTTGCAGAACGTACTACTAAAATTGCTACAACGATTAAAAATTAACTAATCTTCGCAAAAATTAGTGATATCACTTCACTGTTTCAATGAAAATGCAAGATGTAATTTTACTTAGTTCTTGAAGTTCTCAAACCGTTAAATACTAATGTAATTGTGTTTTAGGAGTATGAAACCGTTCTGTAGTTCAATTTCTTGAGTAATAAATTGTTCCTTTAATTTTGCAGTGAATCTGTCAGACCCCAAATTGGGAACGTCAAAAGAAATGGAAGACAAAATTAACACTGGGCGCGGGCAAAATGCAGCAGTAAATTACGTGCCTAAATAATTTCAAATTGTTTAGATGGAAGAGGCCTAAATCTCCACTTATAACGAGAGAAGTTTCATATATATTCGAAGGGGAAGGGGAGCTCTCCAAGAGTCGTATTTTGTGGCTTTGCAACTGTCGACTGATACCACGCGATCGACGAGCATCACCTGCTTCAAACACCAATCGCGTGGCGACATCCCGTTGAACGACAGAGGGGAACCTTCGCTCTATGTCCGGCGCCAACCGCGAGGCTGCGGTAGGCGCACAGAGAACACATTTCAGAGCACTCGCAATGGGCGGATTTCTTCTATACGGTCAGATACAGATACTGGCCCATTCACTGTGTATGCCTCGTATCGTTCCTGTCGAATGGTGTAACTTCTGCCCCTCCGGCAGGTGAACTTCAGGGGCCCCAGAAAGCCTCCGTTTTACATTTAGAGATCCAAAAAAGTCATTTTATCATTTTTAGATACTACCTCACTATAGTGTTGTTTTTTTTTCAATTAAAGTTTCCTATTTCAGAATACCCTCTCCTTTTCAGAATTCCTTTTTTAGGCCATTTCAGTGCAGGGGTTAGGTGATATTCCAAGGAAATATCTGTTCAAGCTGACATTACATAACCCTAATTTATTAATGCACAATTCATTTGTTAAAAGTACGATGAATTCGTAAACAAATTTGAGCAGGCCACATAGTTCTTTTGACGAGCCATTTAATTAAACGCCATTCGCCCGTCGTGGCACGGGGCGAGTGCGGGGAAGAGGTGCTCACGAGCGGACTGCCGGGCACGAGGCCTCCGCACGAGAGGGCGGCGTCCAGCGTGTCTTCGAAGGCGCCGCCCGCAAGCGTCACGCCCACGGGCGGGCAGCACGCGCCCCCCGCGCCGGGCGGCCAGCCGGCCACCTCGGACGCCACCAGCTGCACGCGGCTGCCGAAGCGCAGCTCCTCGCCTGCGCACGCGCACGCCCACTCGCCCCCACGCCCACTCGCCCCCACGCCCACTCGCCCCCACGCCCACTCGCCCCCACGCCCACTCGCCCCCACGCCCACTCGCCCCCACGCCCACTCGCCCCCACGCCCACTCGCCCCCACGCCCACGCTCGCTCTCACTCTCGCCACCGCCATGACGCACACCAGCGATGCGACGGCGATAACAAAGCAGCGATGCCCAAAGGAAACTACGAGTATCAATGTTAAGAATGCGTCGACAAAAATCGACACCGTCGACGGTTTACTAATAACCTCCAATATTACATTCAGGCGAAACACGATTTAATTTCACAGTGGCTGTGTTTATAAATTTGTAATTAAGATTCAACAGAAAACAAAGTTACAAAATATAAAAGAACAGCGGATGCTGCATGAAAATAGTACAGCGTTCGTTGGTTTTGAACACAAGTTGTAGGTTATTTCATTATTTAATTTTACAGAATTTGGTTTATGAAATTTTTTGATTCACAAATAAAATATCGAAAACGTAAACCATCAATGTTAAAAAACATCGGTTTAATAAGTCAATGTTTAAAACATCGACTTTTCTGCAAAAATATCGATATATTGAAAACCTCTACATGCATGTCGCATCTCTATTAGTCACCAAATACATTTAATGGTAATACTTTAATGGTGTACGAATTTTTTTGATGCGACAGCGCACAATTAGAAAAGGATTGATGAAAATAAGGGTATTTGCTAAATACAACATAATCGATAATTTTACAATATTAAGTGAAAGGCCAAGAGTTGATCCAAAGAAAGGCACGATCGATATGAGACGCCACTGGACCCTAATCACATATTTACTTTATTTCGGGTGTCCACACTTCCTTTACAGTTCCCCCTTTGTTTAGATCACTACAATATACTATTTCATATTTACCTCTGCGAGAGGGGAATATATGTGTGTACACACAAGGTAAGATATTATTCTTTTGTTCAAATGAGTGATTGTTTTGTTTAAAATTTCTAGGCAATTTGCAAGAGAGATGTTACAAAAATCTGAACATTAAAAATATCGTTTCAGTCGAAAAGATTTGTAAAGGTCCGGAAGTACAAAAAAATGTTTCAATTTTTCCAAATCAACCCCCTTCAGTTATAAAACTACAATATCGTTTAGATATGAACGTAGACAAATCGTACGTAAAACAAAGAGTATCTTAATGCGAATAGAAAAAACAATACGAATTCCGACAGAAACAGACATTAAAAATTAAGTCCCTAAATTGGATCTAATTTCACAATAAAATTATAACGGAAAGGATCTTTTAAAATCCCATCTCACTCACGTCTCACGTGCATCATGTGGCGAACCAGTGCTCAATACTGGAAGTAGTTGCTGGTAAATACTGGTAAATATTGCTGGTAGTAGAATAATATTACACATCCTCTTTGCATCATGGTACAATCACAACAATTCACAACATTGTGGCTTCAACATCCCCCCTCCCCCCGAACGCACACGAGTCGCATACGTCGTTTCTTCGAGCATTTGCCACCCAGTTAGCGCGAAGGACAGCGCCTACTATCGCGCGCGGCATGGACGTCCCCGCCTGGCGAATGGCGCATGGCCGGCGTCAAGTGCAGCCTGTCGCATCTTCAAGGACCGCCGTATTGTGAATTTGGTCCATTCCTACAGAGTACTCTCTCGAGTTTGTTTCGTCAGAGATAAAAGATAACAGCGTATTTTATATTTGCAATTCGTGCACCATACGCCCTAATTGCTAATAAAAATTAGTACTCGCACTACCACTTTCAACGGTTTAGTTGTAACAAACTTACGTCCGCTTTCGTTCTAGATTCTGCATAAGTTATACTAGAAATATCATTACTTGCGGGAATGTCGTGTTTGTTGTGTTTTCATTTTTGCTCCCAAGTCGCGAAATTGTGAGTGTGTACAATATTAGTAATTGATAGAATTTCAACATCGCGTACGGAAATTTGAAATATAGTTAATTTAACATTAATATATGATATTTTGCAATGTATTCCAGCAAGGTCCGACCCCATCTACCATTTGGTGGCAGGGTCAGGACCTTTAATGAATAGTAAGAATCGTTTCAAATGAAAATAATATCATTTAATTGCTGTAACACATTGGATTCTTGACGGAACAAAGAGCACCAAGTTTCAAAAAACGAATTTGAGTTTGAAAAAAACATTCTTTGTTCCTCAAATATAATTAATAGGATTTGTGTCTGGAAGTACTAATAAATACATTAGGACAATTATTCTTTCTAAAACTGCACACTATTTGCCGCACCACTCCTTTCATGTGATGTTACTAGTGATGCGACATCGATAACAAAACATCCATGTTTTTAGACAGGACTAGAAACCTCTAAAATTTAAAATCCATATAAAATCGTGCGCTTTAAAATTTAATTTGACAATGTTCGTGTTTTCAATTCACTAAATAAGGGTACGAGAAGAAGGGGCACACTCTACGAACACAGCGAATTTGTTCTTCATATCCGAATATGCTAAATGAATACGAAGAAGAGGAAACGCAAGGGCAAGGAAGTCATCTCGGGCGAGAGATTTTGATCAATGAAGTAGTGTATACAGCGTTCCTTTGGTTTCAACGCGTGAATAACAGTAATAACAGTGTTACCATCAGTTATTTCATATTTTAACTTTTACAATATTGTGATCATGGGAATTTTTAATTCACACACAAAACAACGGAAAAGAAAAAAAATTGATCACAAAACATCGATGTTAAAAAAACATCTGTGCTAATACATTAGTGTTTACAACATCAATGTCGATCACTCTCAAAACATCGACATCAATGTATCACAAGATGTTACCACTTTTTTTCGCCAACTAAAAACAAGCTTAAATAGCAACATTTCTTGCGGGTCACCGCAAGGCTGATTCCCTTCTCGCAGAACTGTTTAATCACGTAGTCCAGTTCTATGCCATAGATCTCACGAGACATAGGATATTGAAGAGGTAGGCAGCGGAGTTGCATTGTTTTTTTCTTCTCCACCACTCGCATTAATAAAATTCAGAATGGACCTAAGAAATCAAATTACAGAATGCTCTCGCAAAACTTCCTAGTCACTTAATTGAATCTGCACCCTTTGAGTTAACGACAATTCATCTCAGTTGCTCATATTTTTAAGCTCCTTAGTCTGATTTTCCTTAATTTTATAGTACCCGAGTGAGAGAATGTTCCCCATTTACCGCGTATAAAAAATTCAATGGAAACTATTCCGCTTTTTCTCCTAATACTTGAGAGTGTGATAAAGTCAAGTTACACTACTATTAACTTATGTGTTTGTACCGCACATCAGAAGTGAAGAAAATACTGCATTCGATATCACTGCCTCGATAAAACCAGGAAACTTTATATTTATCGCGATGATAGTTACAATCAGCATGCATTGACTTTTAAATAAACATTAAGTGAAGGTGCACAACTGAATTAGCTTTTTAAACGAATGGCCATGAATATTTGATATTGTAATAATAAAATTTCCCAAACTTCGGCAAACTAACATCAAACCAAGTTTGTTTCGTAACTCTCATTAATCTACAGAAATCTAACAATTACAACTGTTTGTTACACTGCATTCCTTTAAAAAATTACATCCAAAACCCCCAACAATTTCAGCAAACATTTTATTTCATTCAACCCCGCAGTTTAGCACGTACAACGTGAACCAGATGGACGCACAGACGGTATAAAGCCTCGACGGAGCCCAAATTAAGTAGCCCCTCGCAAAGCACATTTCGTGATTTCGAGCGTTCGTCCCCCTAAGTAACGAGAATGAGTGTTAGCGCAGATGGCGCGGGGGCAGGGCGTGGGCGTGAGGGAGGAGGGGGTGGGGGTGGGGGAGCCGCACCTGGCGCCGAGAGCTGCGCGGGGGCGAGCAGCCGCGCCAACAGAGCGCGCGACCGCTGCACGCGCAGCGCGCCCGCGCAGCGCCGCTCCAGGAAGGAGCTGACGCGCTCCTGCTCCAGCGCCAGGTCCTCCAACCAGTTGTGGACGCGCGTGCAGGGGCCGAAGGGGCGGGGCACGGCGCGCGCCGCCAACTCCTCCCAGCGCGCAGCCTCCGCCGCGCTCGCCTTCTGCGCCGCCTCCTGCCCCGCTGCCGACAACAGGCACTTTGCGCGCTCGCGAACGCTAACCATCCTCTGCGCATGCGCACTTCTTCGCAGCACTTTAGTGTATACTGCACATGCGTAGAAGATTAATTGTGTTGTCCGCTATGGCGTGCACAAACTCCCTATAGCAGTTGTAAAGTCCCAGTAGTAGATACCTATAGCAAACTCCCTAGAGTCATAAAGCAGTAATATAGTAGGATAGAATCTACACCAAGCCAGACAGTAACTAAATGTATGTATTAGATTAAGAAATATATTTGAGTTAAAGAGAGCAGAACGGCGAAGCGTTACTGGAATCGAAAGTACTATCGATCTTCAGCGCATGCAGCACATCTGCGCAGAAGCAGAAGATCGTAATTGCAGTCGATTGGTGTAGGCTACGCTCTACAAAATCTCCCTATTTAAGTATCAGGGAACCTCCTTTAGCGGTCACCGGCATTGATGGCCCAGTTTTTCATGAAACCGAATTTGACAAACACGTGCTGAATACAGTAAGGTTAGATGATGACTTTATCAAGTGAGTTTATCAAGCTAGAGAATGAGTGACAAGTTAAGGGTCTGTTTGATTCTAGTCTATGTAAATAAGTGATCCTAGATTCTTTGTTTAAGTTGTATTTCAAATCTTTGGGTAATTAACGATATTAAGGAAACTATAACAGCAATTTACAATTTATGCTTACTGTCCCCTTACTGTTCGCTCGTCACATTATTAACAGCCAATTTCCCTTGAACCAATAGTGACCGCTTGAGACAGATTTCACCGTATTGAAGGCCACAACCAGACAAAATAACTTTGTGAAGAACATTACGGGATGCACTCTCACATACAGAAATTATACATATTTTGATCCATCGCTCCATACAATCATCTTCAAAATGTAAGATCACTGTTCAACTAAATTGTTTTATGAATTAATATTTTACATTTTTCAATAACTGGTTTTATTTGAATAGAATTCAGAATGGAACTTCCATTTCATGAAGAGAAGTTTGGCAGGGACCCCCAACCCAAAGAAAATCTACGACCGGATGAGATTCAAATGAATTATATAAGTAGTATAATAGAACTGGAAACAAAACCCAACCATAAAATTATTTCATGAGCATTTCGATACGCGCTCCCATCGAAAAAAAAGTGTGTGAAGCTCGTGTCAATAAATACGTTTTTTTTTAGTATCATACTTTTAAGATTAGAAAAGAATCACGATGTCTACCTTCTCTGGGCGAAACGTAAGCAAAAAGAATATAAAATACGATCTACTCCATAATCAAAGATCTCCGAGCTATTTGATTGCTCATATGAATTGAAATTTTAAATTGTTTCACTTACTCATTTGCTTGAAGCGACTTTCTAAGATCATTAATATTCTTCGATTAAAATGAGTAAGCGTCTGATATCCTTACAAAAACAATGACGCATAGCACTCGAAATTACACTTCACGCCTATTTGAAAACTGTCTTTGAAAGTTATCACGAAAATGTTTCATCTTACAGGCGTGAATCACATACTATTTGAATGAATCAACTTATTGTTTCATAATTAAATTTAAAATGAAAAATACAATACTACACAAGTTTTCGTTCTCATTTTCAAATATCCACTTACTGCATTACGATTAAAGTCCAATTTTTCCTTTCACGGATTAATCATTTACATCATCAATCTGTTAGCTACCAATGGCTGCAGTTTAGACTAGACTATTCTATCATATTTTCTCAACATCTACACTAGAATATCGTAATTAGTCTAAATTGTATGTATACAACTGGCATATTTTGAGGCAACAGGTTTTTCACAATGTTTTTTTCATTCTCCGCGCGACTTTTGGCTCATTTAAAGGCAAGCGGGAGCCGCGGGGCCGACGAGCAATGCGAACCGCCGGTTATTCTGGGGTCGGACTGCATTGGGCTGTTTTTAAAACAGCTGCAGTGTGCCACCGCTGGCATCCCCGGTCAAGGGGTAACGGACAAGCTTCGAGGAAGTCGCTGGTTCCAAACACTGAGCGCGGTGGAAATCCGTACTCAGTCGTCGGAGATGTAAAGTTTGTCGTTGAGTGTCATTGCTTTACAACACTTAAAAACACTAACGACTCTTACAGCAGTCTGCACAATTTTGACCACTCCTATTAACCAACGCAAACCGCAACGTGATCATAACCGCTGCCGATCAACGAATTCCCTCATCCAACAAAATCCTCACACGCTCGGAGACTCCGCAGCCGCTCAAGAAGTTTGAAAATGTACTTAAGATTACTCAAGAATGTTGAAATTGAAGTTTTCAGCGGCTGCATATGTTAAGCCACTTAAAATGTGTGTGTGTGCCAATTTCGAATTATAGACGTCACATGGCAGAAACCGACATACGTTACCCTGACCTCCTACCTGAAGTTACCTGATATCTTGCGGCATTATACCACGATCAAGTATTAAAAGTTCTCCGAGCAAAGCTTCAACTTACCCGTAACTTGTTTTAAGAAGTCAATATTATGTCAGAAAGTACACCCTGATGTTTGGAAAAGATGATTCAGAGCAACTAAGAAGGATAAAAATCGTGTGGAACCATTTGTAAAGGAACGATCTCTTGGGTTTACAAAACGCTTCCATAAAACTCGGATCAAGAGCCAAAAGTCATGCAAGTCCGCCGTAGGAAGGAAACAAGTCTCCAACACTTCGGCACAAAAGTCTATTAATTTCAAATAAGGAATAAAAGACGCATTAAAAATAATAGAAGAAAATAAAATTGTTTGAGCCGTATGAAAACACGGGTCAGAAAAACAAGAAAATTAAATCAGAACCCCGAGAAAAATGATCACAATGCCGCAGACGTAGGAGCGACTACTTAACAGAAAAAAAGTGTGTTTCTCCCAAAGTAGACAGAATAACAGTCTTGTAAGCAGCCATTTTCCACAAGCAAAAGAATATTAATGGTAATGCTAATAGTATAAAATGTGACTGTATAACTTCAGTATATTTATTTTTTTATCTAGATCTTTAATTTGGAAACTACTCCTCCTGACCTACTGACGTATGAAGGCGAAATTTAAATCAACTACACATATGAGCTATTAAGATGAGTAGAAAGATTAAGTTTAACATCTTTCTCTTCCCAAAGACTCCTAGAGCTCTTTATTTTCAATGCAAAAAAAGCTATGGCATGATACGCAAGTCATAATTCTCTCAAGGTATTATCAATTATACATTTTGTTAGCCAACTACTTACCTACACGAAGTTTTACTCGAACTTCCTTCAACGGATTACAAACCGTTTTACTGGTACCGGTTAGAGACATTTTTATTCAAGTCCAAGGCACCGTTTCAAAGAAAACTACCAATTAAAAAAACTCGACTTCTTCGGATTTCAATTTCACCCAAAACGTACACAAACTTTTAGTAAACCTTTTATGCCCACCAAATACCGGAAGACTATGTATCCCAGCTACATACCAAACTGTCTTTCACTTCCTAGCAACGAATGTCTAAGTACTTTGTTGTAGAGGTAACTATGACGTTTGGGAATAACAAGCAACTAGAGTAAACTTGCATTTTTTTAACGGCATGCCATGAATCCAAAGAGAGGTTTATTTGCAAAATAAAAGGATCAATGCATGTTTACAACGAACTCTATTGAATTTTAAGGAATGTCGCATGGTCCGCAATACGAAATGTAAATTTAAGAGGAAAAAAAAAAGTTTCCTTTTTTACTGTACCGAACGCATGAAACTAACCAACATTGGGAGTCAACTTAAAAGGTCCTTTGCTAACTGATCGCATAAAAGTTCTATCGTATTTCATTTTTGAAAGGATTAACAGGCTCTAAAATTCATGTGCATTTGCACTTCATTATCGTTAAAATTTCAACGGGAATTAATTTCAAGAACAGGCGGTTCCATAAGTGTCTAGCCTTACCAAGATATCGCTCAACAACAAAAAACCTTCTGAGCGGTTTACAGTCTTACTATATTTAATTGCTGTAATGCCAGAAGTAAGCAGCCGACATCTCGCTCACTTTTGTGAAGAAAGGTGCTCAAAATGGATACGTGTTTGAAATCTAGTGTTTATCATAGTGTTTAGCTTCTTCATATCAATGCACCAGTGCTTCGTACTCAGATCGCAAAGAATGTTGTGAAGGACTACGGCATTAAGGAGCTGGACCACTCACACTACAATCCAGATTGGACACCTAGCGATCTTTACCACTTATGTAAACCGAAGAAAGACCTTTGGGGAAGAAATGTTTCACACGAACTTGAGGTGAAAGAAATAGTTTCTGAACATTTTGAGAACAAAAATTCGGAGTATTTTTGAAAGGCCTAGAAATGTTAAATACAGATGAGAAAAGTGGGCTGAAGTAATGGATGATTAAGTTGAAAACTAACCTATTTTTTTCTTTCTCTCAAAAATACAAGTTAGTGAGGCCAGACTCTTATAGAACCTACCACTACTATAATTTTGAAGCAAAAGAGAAATCTTCCTGAAATACAACTTTCCCTTCCCGAGGGAGTCAGATTTAAAATAAATGAGCTTTCGCACTTCGGTCTTCGTCAACATCAGTTCTAATTTACTGAGGAGTACTTTTAGTAAAAAAGTAAGTCTGAAGCTATACCTTGATATAAAATGCTCGCCACGTAAAATAAGGCATTAATTCAATTCAATAAAATGACATCCAAGCAGTAACTTTCATATCACTCTTGTTTTAATTATGCCATACTACGTCCCCAGATGTTTGCCATTAAAAATTTTAAACAAAATTACTAACAGAATAACGATTAATTCGAATGTTTAATGTCATTCCTACACCGTTTGTGTAATCATATCTACACCGTTTTCCAGAGCGACTAATAAACGCTAATACTTTTCAAAATCAATGGTTTTGAGAATCACACAAGCTCATTTGAGGCATCGCAATCGCTGCAATGACATACGAAGGACACCAACGCATTGCTTCTTTACAGCAGATGCAAAAGATCTTTCCGCACATTGCCCAAGCATAGAACCTACGACGAACATCTAATAATATTGCATAGCAGTAACAAGTTCAGAAACAAACGAAACGCACATCTATCGCGATGGAAAGGCGAAATCAGAGGTCGAGCAACAAGGACGCGCGATGTTATCAATACTATCAGCACATTCCAGAGATGATCCGATTCGCTCATGGTTGGCTCAACATCGCCGGATTACACAGGCCACTCTGCGAATCGAGGTCGCGGCGAAGGTTCGACAGAACGTGTCGCGGCGGTAGCTGCGAACTATCGCAATGTTTACGGGCGGCCGCTCCGCGACACGCGCGTCTGCCGCCATATGCGCTGATTAGGCGCTGGCCTCGCCTGCGCTCACGAGCCGCGCGGCGCTGGCGGCCGCAAGGTTGCCCCTCCTTCTTCTGTCTCTCAGTAGCTTAATCATTGTCTTCAAAAGCAGTGGTCTAGTTTATAAAACAAAAGGTGCCTGGGTGAGGTGGGATAACTTGAAAGATAGCGTGAAGTAAAATCCAATATTTTTTTTTAATTATGTAGGTAATACAATGCCAATGAAAAAGAGGATGAAACAGAACACTCGGAAGAACCCTGTAAAGTTTTAAAGAGATTGTATTATGAAAACCTAGGGATAATTCGTATTACAATAGGAATACAATGAAGTCCACATAAATGTCACGTAGTAAAAAAAAAACAACCTTTTTCTTGTAAAAACTAAGTTATGTTTGAGTGCATTCTTTCAGTATCACCAACATAATATGGAAAGTTAGATAACAGAAAACCCTCGTGTATGGATAATTACAGTCTCTGAAACGTGTTTTACATTATGTAATACAAAATGCATTCACAAAGAAAGGTTGGTCTCAGGGGATTCATACTCAAAATCTTCACACGTTTTATATCCGAATGTCAACCTTTGTAATATGAAAAACAATTGCACACGGTTTTGTCATTACATTCTCCCAGTCTATCGAGGCAATACTAAGGAAAACGCAGAGAGGAGTGAACAGAGATATTCACTTACAAAAATATGTAGCAACACAATATCACTGGCTGTGATTCCACAAAATATCACTGGCTGTGAAAGCCTTTCGAAAATTTCCATTTATTTACACTGCATTATCCTCAAATTATTCAGAGCACAAAAAACAAATTTGAGCTCAGCCCACAACAGCATTTTTCGTAGATATCTACAAACATATGGCAGCTACAATTTATTGCCCGTTTAAATTTGCTGCCCGTAACTCCGTAATTGACAAACTTTTTGAAGTTATTTAATTTTCACACAATCCTACTACGCACAGAACAGCGTGTACGACGTCACCTAATTCATTTGAAATCGTGGGCCAATGTACGAAAGTATTTGATGCTATAAGGTTTCATATCAGAAATAAATTCACTCATAACGTAGTTGGCTGAATTCCGTAGAATCAATACAAGATAAATGATGATTAATTCATTTTACATTGGTCATTCTTCTAGATTTTTATTCGATCGTAATGGCTACATGTTAATAAAACGAGCGATACAGTGCGATCGGAGGAACACAATATATTAATTCACTCGTGAACAAGGCGAACACTGCAATTCATTCATGAACATCTGGTGACACCCGTTCACGAAACAACTAATCTTTCACTGAACGCTGTCTTAACTGAGCGGGAGGCGGGGCGCGGCGCAGACGAGCCGGCGGCGGCGGCGTCTCGGCGCCACCTTCACTTTCCCCGCCCACGCGCCGCGACGTGGCGCGGGGGGAGGGGGAGGGGGAGAGGTCCTGCGGCGAGCGGCGGCGGGCCAAAGTCGCACCACACTACGGCGTGTCGCAAGGTCCACGAATTTCGCAGGGCTGTGTGGCGCCGATGAAAGCGGGTCACGGCCCCTCGTCCGCGCCCCCGCCCCCGGCCCTCGGGAGGCCTCGCGCGAGCTCTTCCGCCGCCGGCGCCCAAGGCCCACACCCTCCCCCCGCCGCCGCCCCGCCCGTTGCACCAAACGCACCGCGGCGTGCGGAAGAGCGCCCGGAGGCGGGTGGGGGGCGCGTGTGGTGGGTGGGCGGATGAGCGTGTGCGGCTCCTTGTGCGCGCCTCGATGCGTCGCAGGTAAAGGAAGGAACGGAGCGGCTCGCTGCCTTCTTGGCTCAGGAAATTTCGTGACGCTGACGAATCGCGGGATAAAAAGACTACAGGCTCGGGGTTGAATCCCGAAGGAACGGTGCGTTTCGCCATTCGCGGCCGATGAAGTCCGTCTGGAGGACACGCTTAGAGGTCGCCGCCTTTTATTGGCGGAGACTTTTTCCGTTCCCACTTGATGCTTTTTTCGTGAATACATCCAGAACAATGATGAATGAGATTCCAGTATCAGCATATCAACTCACCTTACGCTTTCCTTATGTATTTTCCTCCATATTTCTTTAAGAATCCGGTAGGCTACTTTGCGACGCTTTCTTACACGTTTCACGATCAGCAAATTAGAGAATATTATGAGGACAGTTGGCTCATCGGACATCAATGTGGTAAGGAACAATTGTCTTCTCGTTGGACATTTTGTAACTACGATCTGAAAACTAGTTATTCTTTTACCACTGAAGTTTTAAATATCGAACTATTTAATACGAACACATAATTGTTCCATAACACACCATATACAATGGGTATTACAAATACTAGTGTATCAACGATTAATACAAAATAATCGTATGCATTATCCATATAATAATCCTTCCCGATCACCTCTCTCGGGCGTCATATGCCTGGAATCGACACAAACTTCTTTCGGTCACTACGTTCGAGACTAAGTTTCCCCTTCTTCCCGCTCCCATCCCGCCTCTGCTTGCTCAAGACGCAGAGACAGTCAAGACTAGATTTCTCGACCCGCGAACTGCAGTATTATCTGCTACCTTCAAGACGTATGAAGTGTGTACATAGTTGCGACGCGTGGGCAGAGGCCGAGGCTGAAAGCGAGGAAACAGACGATGGGCTCTAATGCTACAGTGGATCCCAATTTGGCACCCTACGTAATCCTCACTTTGCTGACAGATGCTTCGGGGAAAGATGCAGCCTACGACAGAACGCAACCCTAAAAACAAAGCCAGCGCTTCGCAGGATGTTTGCTGGCGGGCGAGGCCTGGCTGAACAGAGTAGCTGACGAGCACTTGCGGCCCACGTGCGACCTATAGCACGTGACAGGACGCCGCGTCCTCCAGGCACGTACGCGAACTTTCTTCTTCCTGGTGACGGCCCACATCCGGACAGTTAGATGAGCTGCGACATCCATTTTGAGAACGATTATACAGGTTTCATTACACTAGATTTTTTATGAATCTTTGCATGGTCACACACACATTTTGTAGTTATAAATTACAGAAAAGTTGAGGCAGTATTTTCACAGGTGTTTCTATCCCTTTAAAGAATGTCGTAAAAATAAGCAAATTATTGTCAATCAAAATAATTTCTTCCAATGTTAGAGAAGAGTATACAATTCGCACTCTCTCTTCAGGTGTTTGTCACTCGACAAATTCGTAATAAATGTACCCACTAATGCTAAATTATAGTGAATGTCACATAAAGGATCGTGATTTGAAATAATTTGTAACACAGTTGTATCTAGTGGTAAATTTCACGCTTTTAACAAACACTTTTTCCCCGAACACATTTTGAAAGAATGAGGTTGAATTCCCAAACCCTCTGACTTTGCTCCTAGCATAAATCTCCGATAGTAATCAATGTCCAATGAGAATGCGTCTTTCTCAACAGTCAAGATAAGAAAACTAATTTCATGTCATCAAAAGAGTTTAACCATCAAATCAAAAACTGTTACTGGAGACGCCATTTCACTTTCAGGGACATACCTGAAGCAGAAGGAATGAGCGATGATACGTGAATGAGATGCGTGGTGATTAACAGTTGTATTTTATGTAGCTATTGCAATGTGACAAGATCCACGGGTTCTGCAGGATTCGAAATCATAACCGAATCACATCGGTTGCACAATATTCATTTAATCATTGAAAAGACAAATATGGCAGAAAAAAGGTCAAATACTGCGGTCATATTTAGAAGCAATAAATATTATTTTTTATTGTACTATTAATTCGACCACTTACAATCCTTGATGTTCTCTAGAACTGATAAAGAACTAAAGTGTAATTGAAAACCTGTTTTTAAAATATGAAAATTCGTTGAAATGAAGGGACTTCGGTTTTAAATACATTTGAAGAGTGAAATTATTTCACAGTCAAGCTTTATCGTTTTCTATAAAATGACCAACTAAAATATTCTTACTAGCGAAATGAAAATAATTCTTTTAGAATTCATCCAATGTTCGGACGTAACAACTCAACACTATCCGTTAATGAAGCGGCCCCTCCGAAAATGTGGGTAAAATGCCAGAGAAATTCCCGCCTTTACGTGAATTATCTTCCCACGATTTCTCTTATAATGTATTACACAACTCTCTAGCTGTCCTACATAGGACAAGTTAAAATTCACACGCCAATAGTACATTTGGTCTATGGATCCTTTGAAGGTAAATTCTAGTTGTACAACAGGAAGCGTCAGATTTGTTCTCATAATCGAACAAGATCTAACGAAAATTATTAGAAAAAAAATCTTCAAAACAATTCAGTTACAATAATACAGTATAACTAAACTTGCTCTACAACGTGTTAGTTAAATTTTAAAAATAGTAATTGTTTCTTGACTTGATTTAACGAATTTAGAAAATTATTATTAAGTGTATTGTTAGGGATTCTGCATTTGGATAAAGGATGAAGCATCGAGATACAATCGACTTCCAGTACTCCCACGGCCAAGACACACAAACCCACATAGTTCCAAAGGTGAAATCAATTTGTTAGATATTTAGTATGTTCTGTAGCACATCAATCATATAATATCAAGCACTAATTCAAGTTATTACACGTAAATATTATGGATATATCTATGCGAATATTTATTATAGTTCTATTTGGTACACAAGAAGAGAAAATTAATTTGCATAAAAATTGTAATAAATAGTCACATAATGAAAACTTATTTATTGAATAAGTATTTTGTTCGCATTTTGCAAGTGTGTTTGAAAATGCTTTTCTTTATAATGATGAACAGATATCACAAGACATGCAATGCCCAGTTGGTGTGTATCGAAAAACGTCTTGAAGATATGAGCCAACAGAGCATAGCAACAGTCACGGGCCATGTGCATCAAGCACTACGGAGCCCCCAAAGCGTAGAAAGTTACAAAGAGAACAGGACCTTGGACATCACACCTTCTGCGAGCACTGGTCTCTACTCTTAGCACCCAAAACGAATCGGCACGTATGGGCGTCTGCAGAACAAACAAAAACAAAACGTTGCGCCGGCATAGCCAATTGCCGATCGGGAAAGGCAATGAACACGGGAGCTCTTGCGGACAAAGACGGCGGCGGCAGCCACGCCCGCGAGTGGATACTCGAACCTCGGCGGCCGTGACGGCTGCGCTGCCGTCTGCCGAGGCGGAAGACGGCCACGGGTCAAGGCCGCGGCGACTGGCTCCGCCGCGTGGCGGAGGCGGGGGCGGGGGGCGGGGCGGCGGTGGCGGTGAGGGTGGGGGCGTCGCAACACGTGGTGACGGGAAGTGGGGCACTCCTCACCCCCCACGCCACCACCCACTGCTACTTTCTCGCGTACTAACACACGCGCCGCCCGCCGTCGCCCATCCACGAAATAGAAAACGGCCATGGTCACGAGGCACCCTTGGAGCCAGCGGGTGCAGGGGAAGAGCTGTGGGATTCGGCTGAAGGTCCGGGGCAGATGGATTACCCACGGCCTCCGTTCAGTCGTGGATGTTTCTGCAGGCAGACCATGGAAGTGGGAGGGAAGTGGATGGAGATTTTATTTTGCGGAAGTTTTCGTTCCAACAGTTCGTCCAACACTTTGGTTACCTGTGCACGAGTATGTACCAGTGTACTTCATATTGCGAATACAAGTAAAGGACGAAGCGTTTCTGTTGCACATCAAAACTAGTAGTGCTACAGAATGGCGCAGAGTTTCCTGTATTAGTTTTATATTACCTTTGGTCTCGGCTAGCTATTCGAACTAGCCACACACTCTTGCCAGCAGCCCTCTATCGCCGTCCAAAGAACTTTTTTTTTTTTTGAAATGTTCTTAATTTGTCGATTTCCTAATAGAAGAACGAAAATATTATTTTAAGAATATTAAAGAATAGTAGAATATCATCCTAAATGGCAATTTTCTTTGAGAAATTTTGAGCGATTTTTATGAAAATGGCGTTTAAGCGAAACTTTAAATTTGAAATTTAAAGCTCTTTTCCCCAGAAACTTTCTGAATTTTCTAAAAACTTCATTACAAGTTATTTGAAGCATTTTAACTCACAAATACAATAGTGTTTATAAATTGGAAATATGCAAATTAACGGCGTGAGAAATCTTCAAAAAACATACTACACTTGTGTTATTTTTGAAAAAACAAAAACTCCGTCACAATACAGCCTTCCACCGGCGACATCCGGACAGCGAAGATCATTCAGAAGACTTCGGCCGCGGAAGCCTACGACTTCGACCCTGCGTATGGTTTAGGCGCTAGTGGTATTCACAGCCGTACAGCCGTTAAGAAAACAACACTTTTTTGGTATCAGGGGACCCCAAAACGGGAATTTCCGTTGAATATTCTTAAATCGATTTTCCGCAGCATTATATAAATTTCCATATATACGTATGTATACGGGAAAATAAATTGGCGAAAATAATACAAATTAATTATTTTTTTAAATTTCTGCACAAATGGACGATCATATTTTAAGCAAAATTAATTAAACATAATTCGATGTTTTCCAGACCAATATACTTTTACTTTTAATTTTACGCCATATGATTTCATCGTGGGGTTGTAATGTTTCAATTTCTTATCGGGGTGTAGCTGTGACATTGACGCCGCCTCGCCGAACAACTTGTCCTTAAAACCAGTTTAACCTAGAACGCCTTTCGCGTAAAAGACCACCTAATTTTTCGTCTATTGACCGCTTTGTTTTGCAAATAGTGCTAATATTTCAAAAATTCCACTTTATGTCAATCATGTTTATTGTGATCAAATTATTAAGACTTTGTTACCAAAACAAAATCTAGGGGGAAGTGAACCAACAACAGTCCCAGTTTCCATGGCCAACACTGACAATCGAAGGTCTCCCAAGAGTGCAGAATTAGATTCCAAGAGCTGTAATAGTTGAGAGAAAAACGCGCACTCAATAAGAATATAGTTAATACTATCTTATCTGAAAACGCTTATACTTTTCAATTAATTTTAGGAAAGGAACTCTTCATGCAAAACCTAAATTTTCATATTCTTTAAAACAATGAGACGAATAACCTGAATATTCGTTTAGATAGCAATCATCACACAATTATTTCAGCACCGCTTTTTACTATTACTGGGTCGCTTCCATTTAATTACTGGTTCCCGGCCCAAGGCGATGAAGGGCAGGTGCTGAGTAGAGCGCCCTTATCCTCAACGGTGTCAACTGCTAGTTCAAAAGAAGACACGTGTGAAAGAAGGAAGAATCACGATAAAGATGGTCGCCAGAAGGGAGAGCTCCTACTTCCTTTTCTCGCTGTTTCACTCCCGGTCCTCTTTAGGGCTTGAGGTAGAGAGGGTCCCCTAGCTGGTAGACCCACCCTGAACCCTCCAGGTCCCGAGACCGTTACTTAGGCTTAGGCCCGCTTCACACGGCGCGGCCGCAGCGCGCTTCCTTCAAGGAGCAGAGCTCTTCAGACGACGCCACCGCCGCAGCCACCGCCGCCGCCACTGCGCTTGGAAGAGGGAGGATTACGACGTCCGCTGCGTCGGTGACGCGACGAGGTGCAAAAACTCTTGATAAAACTTGAAAATACAACTATCCCCACCGAATTTTTTCTTCTATCAAGTTTAATGAAATATTCTTAAGGCTTATATAAATTATCACACAGTATATAAAATCTTTGCCGATACATAATTTGTGAGCGGAACGCTCCTTATTTCCAATAATGCACATTGGATATTGCCGTCACACGCTCCTAAGAATTTTTTCGTAAAACATGAATATACATGACACGCAGCCAAATTTTCCTTTCACTCTCTATAAATTTGTATTTGTTGCATTGGGTTGTATAACTTTTACGTAAGTTATATTTTATATCTCATTGCTAGGAAACAGAATTTACTGTAGTAAAAAAGTAAAATCTATATCTATACATGTAGTTTTTTTTTCAAAATATGTAAGGGAAAATAGAAAACAATAATAAAAATTCATTATAGTGTTTGAAATTAGTATACACAAGCATTATCTGAGCACAGTACATCGTCGAAATGCTCTTAACATGATTTCGTAGCGGCGGAAAGGAAGTGATACCTCTACAGATGTAATTGTACATTAATTTTTACCATTATTTTAAATATAAAATACATTCGCCGCACATGCAATTTTTACAAGGAGCCGGTTCTCAAGTAAACTGTAGTACCGTGGACCAAGTGATGGATCCACGAAGGGGGGAGGGGAAGTTAAACGATACACTCCCTTCTCCCCAAATTCAACAATGCGATAAGGCAATAAATAAATATGTTCCCAACATATTACAATGGAAATATATTTCGAAATTTATTTAAATTAACATGATGTTTTTACTTACTACCAACATAGACATCTCTGATTGAAAAATATTTTAAACATTATTTTAAAGCATGGTTTTATAAATAAAGGAAACCGCAGCGTACTATTTCCTGTGAAGAGCACTGACCGCGCACTCTACTTTCAACTTGGCCGTGGAAGGGGGTGGGGTCTGGAGGGGTAGGTTTCGCCGACCCTCCGGCGACGACGAACAAAGGGACCCGAGCAGGTAGAACGCCGCGACCGGCGGCACAGTGTGAACGCGCCCATTTAAAGCTGTGTTCTGCTAGCGGTGGCGCGTGGCCGCTTCTCCGCGTCTGGTGGCCGGAGTTCGGCGTCTGCTGCCGCAGCAGCCGCCACCCGCTGCACGTGGGAAGGCGTCCATTCAAACCAATGCTCTGCTACGCGGCCCGCTGCTGCGTGGCGCGCCACCCGCTTCACGTGTGAAGGGGCCCTTATCTGGCGGCGGCATAGCAGAATCTATTCTTTGCCTACTTTCCTCCGCGATACATTTGTAATCCAATAATTTCATGGTATATCCGGAGTTCATGGTGTCGTTCACTGAACCGGTTCACTAGAGGGGAATCGACTCACTGAACCGAATCCTTGTTTATTGTTCGCATGTTGTAATGGTCACTATGTTATCGCAAGAATTATAATTTCTATTTAACACTCACATGCTACTTAAACTATCATTACTACTCAAAGCCAAAATTTAATTACCAAAAAAAGCATCTTATCTACTTAACACTTTTTTATATGCTCTAGAATTCGCAGTATATTTCACTAACAATTTCTATTTAAACATTTTTATTATTGGGGGGCTATCGCCCCCCAAACCCCCCATTTTAATAATATAAAATCAACCAGACTATTTTTTCAAACAAATACTATATGTCAAAGATGGCAGTATTTTATTAGAAAAAATATAAAAAATTAACTCACATAATCGCTGAAATTATAGAATTTTTAGAGTATTAAAAATACTATGGTAGTAAAATGAGTGTAACATATCTGCACTAATTACGTAGAACATCCTTATAACACGAAAAACTTCAATGATTCATCAACGTATCACCAAATCTGCTTATATCTGAAAAAATACACACTCTTTACTTCTTATGAACTAAAGTTCAGTAAATTAATAAGTCTCCTCTCAAACCACGAATCCTTTCGTACAGACATTTTCACACAATGAAAATTCTGGCATCTTTCTCTACAAATCCACTCAAACCCATCTGTTATATCCTTTCTCTCAATAAACTTCATTTCTTTCTGGCATACATTACATACACGTCGAGACGCAAGCAAACCCACTTTCTGACACAACTGAATCACATTCAAACTTCCCTTTCGGCGCAAATCATAAATAAATTCTGAATTCATACCTTCCATCTCGGTAGACACACAAAACAATTAAAAAGGAACTTGAAATGGCAATGAAACACGCAAATCCACGCCACAAAATTCTTCACTATTTGAATATTCATCAAATTATGAAGTAAATAATTTTGTAGTCATAGTAACAACTAAATGTGTTGTTAGGAGGCTGTTTTATTAGTAAATCAAGTCTATTTCAACCAGCTAGATAAAGTCTTAATTTTGTGATTTAAAAGAGTGTTGTGAAGTGAAATTTTAGATGTGAATTGAAATTTAAAATGTATCGTCATGAAGAAAAAAATGTTTCGTAATTGGAAAAATGTATAACTTAATTTGGAAAAGTGACATAGTTAAATTGTGATCAACCAAATTGTGTATATATTTATGCTTTGAATCAATGCCATCAAGATTTTTCTCCAGTGATAGAAGTGAACCGTGAAACTATAACCTTGTGAATCACGAGATTAGTGAACCGAATCAGTGAACCAAAGGAACCGAAGGTCAGTGAACGACACCATGAACTCCGGATCAACCAATTTCATTTACGCTGCAAATGGTTTTTGGGTTCCGAAATTTACGGTGTACATAAACCTCAAATATTACCCCTGCAAAATCTTAGAAGTTGCCAGAGCACTTTACGTATTAACGTTAACTAGGAATGACCGAGTACGAAAAAGATTGCACTACACATGGCAACACCAATAAATGTTAGTTCAAAGAAATCAAAACAAATGTATTATTAGGCAGAGACACCGCCACCAGCACTGCAAACGCGCATAAATAATACAAAGTTGCTGGATCGAATGCAATATTCTACGAGAGTTGCCAACACCGTGATGAGAAGTGGAAGTAACTACCAGAGAAGACGTCACGCACCATTAATCTATAATAGGATAGTTTTTCTACCAACATCCGAACAGTATATTGTAACCGCATCTATTAAAATTTAAAAAACAGCAACAAGGGAGATATAATCTTCAGACATTTCCACAAAAGGTTGTACCGTATTATCCTATCTTAGGCTCCGCTATCTCCATTCAGAGAGAGCGCTACCATTGTGGTTGACTTCATGATGCCATTTCAAATGCGCCTTATCTTAATGTCTAGGGAAGGAACACTTTATGAGGGCTTTTTATCCCAGAAAATAAAACTTCTCTCACTGAAGTCAAACAGCGAAGGCTGAAATTCCAGCAATATTAGTTGTCCACAAGCATCACAACCACGCCTCTGGTTTGTTCCAAAAATATAATATGCTTCTAAACACTGCCTTCATTACAAAAGGCAAATCTTTACGAGGTTTGAAACACGAAGCGCACATCAACAATGGACATGGAACATTTAATCATACAAGTATAGACGAATAAACATTCACTGGAACACCGAGAAATATATTTTCGCAATTAAATTGTTTTGAAACTATTTTATTAATTATATTAAAATTACATACAAATATTGATTTTTGTAATGAATTAATAAAAGTTAATCGCGAAGTAAAAAATCTATAGCCAGTAATACAGATATCCTTTATTTTCAAGATTCTCTAGATCACTTTTATGAATACCTCTCACTATTTTACGTATTCCTCCATCATGTCTACTTGTTAATAGTGAAGTGGCAAATAAATTTTTGTTTGAGATTTTAATATCGAGCACAGAAATTAAATTATACAAATAAATTCAAATATATCAAGAACAAGACGTAAACACATTATCATGATAACAAAATAAAAACTGATGAGAGTGTTTCTCACTTTTTTATTGGAACTACGGTATTTACGTGTAATGCAAAACCGTTCACGTTTATTTCATGCGGAATGATTTAAATAAATTAATAATCGGTGTATATGAATAGTCGATTTATAGATTACTGTTCGTACCTTTTTGAGAGAACCGGTTTGAACTTAATGTTCTTTGTGCGAAGTCCCGTGGATAGAACTCTGTTAGCGTTACCTTCTATCGGGCGAATTCTGTTTGGATAAAAAAGCAAAACACCGTAAACATAAGTGCAGAATAGTTGACAAATTACAACCGGTTTACAAAAATTATCAACTAGTATTACAGTAAAACCAACAAAATATTATAGAATAAATATTCGTACCATTAATACAGTGACAAGGAAAATAGGAGCTTGATATTTTATTAAAAGGAACACCAACACACTGGTCTGCTTTCAATTATCGAAAAAAATGTTTACATTAATCCCCTCCCCCATCGTTGCTTCGTGTTCAAAAAGTCATGAAAAAGTTTTCAGATTAAGTAATATGTAAATATTGAAATGTTCCTTTGATTGATTGTGTTGTGTATTTGTAGTAACTACTTAGAAAACGCTACCACAGGAAATATTCCATGTATTCCTTAGTAGAAAAATAAATATTCTATTATATTTCTATTGTAAAACCGCAACAGGAAATTATTTCTGTAACACACTTCAATAATAAATAATCATGTAATTCAATTTATCTACAAGGGGCAGTCAGAAAGTAATGCCTGCTCTTTTTTCTACTTAAATAAAATTAGTTAAGTAAAAATTTAACCGCTTGTCGTTAGCCAACTGTGTTTGCCTTTCTGCTTCGTTGCAAAGAGGAACCCATCATATAACAGTGATGGCATCCACTGTTGTATCACTGCACACATTTTACAGTCTTTCTTGATTGGGAATGGCCATTTCCCCTTCAGTATTGAAGAATTCAATCACACCATGCCGTCTCTCACAAACATCGATGTCTACAACTTTTCAAACGACTGCTGTGCTGCCACATGTTGACGCAGAAAGCTATTACTGCGGTGGATTGTAAAAGGCGCTTTGAGGGATAGTGCTAAATTCAAATTTTTCACTGAACTAATTTTATTTAAAGTAGAAAAATAGAATGCATTACTTTCTGACTGCCCCTTGTCAAAGAAAAAGAATTCACTTCTAAACACTGTTCACCGTGGCACGTCCCAGCCCTCCCAGGTAGTACGAACCAAGCATTTCCTGCAACTGTTCTTATTCGCACACAAGGCGGTTGGGGGTTTGTCTTCTCTCACTGGGCAAACACTAAACGGAACTCGAGCGAATAGAAGTTGGTTGGTGTGCATGCGCAGCAGTGAGGAAGTTAAATGACCCTGCTCATCCTACTATACCGTGTCCCGAGAAATGTATTACTCTCAGAATCTCCTACTCTCCCAAAGAATTCACGCAAACTTTCGCGTACAAGTTTAAAGATTGGTCAAGAAGCGAGCAGTCGAATTCACTGGTGAAATACTGACCGCAAATAATACATAAATCACAATATATCTGTTATTGTTAAAACAAATGCGTTCGTAGCATGTTTTAGTTTCGGATTTTTAACGGGAGGAAGAGAATAAAGTGCATCTACAAAAGCTACTACCTCATTGCATCTCTCCAATAAATGGAGATAAATCTTATCTCCATGGAGATAAATCAACAAATTAAACGAAACTGGCTTACCATGTTCATGAGAATCCAAAATAAAAAGGGTTTTTCACGGGCAGAGGTGCCTTTTACTAGACTACTTGTGAGTAAGCTTTTCTCTATCAGCTTTCTCCGTAACCGTTGACCGGGTGGACTAACTTGCACACCTTGAAATATACGCAGAACAGGAAATCAATTGTGTTGTAATATATTCTCACTTTTATTTTCCCTTTCTAATAAACGGCAGGTAAGTCCCGCTTTTAGGTCCGTCAAACTAACCAGAAAATATATGTTACGCAATCGCATAAACCCAGTTATTAAAATATTCCGTATCATTATCGTGAAATGACAAAAGTTCATATCA
This sequence comes from Gryllus longicercus, assembly GCA_038098605.1. Lineage (NCBI taxonomy): Eukaryota > Metazoa > Arthropoda > Insecta > Orthoptera > Gryllidae > Gryllus > Gryllus longicercus. The sequence goes on from JAZDUA010001102.1 coordinate 121,728, forward strand.
CTTTGCAGAATGTTACATTTCAAACAAAAGCGGCGCCACAAATTCGGCTTTCGGCGAGTACCGAACAGTTTCGAGGAGCCCAGGTACTCGGCGAATATCCACTTTCTTTGATGTGCCACAAAGGACCGACCCGCTGCGGGTAAGCCAAGCAAACGTTAGGCGCTAGGTAAAAAGCAACTCGTTCCCACCACTTGCTATTCGGCGAACGCCGACTGCTCAATGTGAAGCGTCGCATGGCTCCACACATTCGGCATTCGACGAGCAGCAGGGTTCTGCTTGCCCAATTTCGAACAGCTGATGTGTTCGGCAAATGTTCGTTTCCATTGTTGTGTCTGTAAAACCTACATGCGGTGGAAAGGGCGAGCACCGAACGTTCGTCACTCGCCAACTCATCCACGCTATTAGTGATTCGGCGAGCGGTGGCGCGCTACTCGCCGAATAACCAATGTGTGAAGCCGCCTTTAAAGGAAGATTGTTTTGGAAGTTGGAAGAGGAATAGAATAAACACTTTAGATAAAAAACGCTGAATAGTCAAGTTACTCGTGATTGTAACGAGAAACATTAAAAGCTATTAAGAAAGCATACCGCTCCAGAGCTGTACTTATCATGGGTGACCTGCTTGGCCTCGACCCCTTGGTCAGAAGGGAGCGGGAGCACTTATACCCAAGTTCGCGGGTTCAAACCCGATCGAAGCCGTGGATTTTTAAGGGTGAAAAAATCATTGGTACGTCTTCCTTCGGAGGAAAAGTAAAGCCGGCTGTTCCATGTTGGTAGATTTTCTTGCACGTAAAAGATCCTCAAGCCTAAATGACGCCTCTGAGCTACATTCAAATCATCAGTTTCTTCGCCCAAGAAATACCTCCATTGTCCGCTAGTTGGTGAAAGGAGTGTAGCGAAATTTGCATGGTCAGACGGAAGAGCAGGCCTCATGGCCTGAGTCTCGCCACGTAAAATAAGGCCTGATGTTTCAATTCACTTACGGTCTACGTCCCAGCCGTCCGAGGCTTCGTTCGCGCAACCACGCGGGACCCATTTCATGGGGCACCACACCCACCTGCAACAGAAAAACAGCATGCGTCACAAACGGCCAGGCACACTAGACACTAGACACAGCACACTAGACACACTTCTACACATGTAGAAACTATACACTAAATCCTACAGAGCAAAAAAGTATTCAACGTAAGTGTCGGGACCAGTTACATATTCAAATGACAATTGTTGAAAGGAACACGGGAAAGATTTCAGTAACCTGAGAATGGGGCTGGTTTAATACACTTTATAAGACTTCTATTTTAAGGTCGTAGGGAGGACATAAACTAACAAGAGTTTTTTCAGGAGGGTGTCCAAATTTACAATGTGCCAAATTAAATCGGTTGGAACACGGGAATACGCCAGTCAGTGGCGTTGCTGGGGTAGGCTACTCCGGTTTCTTCTCCCTCTACTTACTACTTGAAAAGACACTTTTACTACAACTTTTTACTATCAATTCTTATTTTCCACACTTTTATGTATAATCTTATACGAAGTTTTATGTTTCCAAGCACATTCAATCATTTTTGAACTTGTTTAATTAAAGAAACTTAACATTTAAATCTTAAAACTTTTTAATACATAAACAGTTAAAATTATTAATAACATATTTTTTTAAAATCAACAATCAGTTAGTGTTCTTTCAAGAGTGTTCGCCCCTACCACCTAAGGACGCAACGATAGCCAACTATGAAGAAGAAAAAATGAGTTTCACTGAAGATAGAAGTTATTATGTTCTTGCTGTATTTTTTCTCGAAGTCACCGGGGAAATAGAGATAACCAACTCAATTACCAGAAGAAAATTTGGCCATCCGAGTTAGTTTTTTTCCCCTAAATTTCCTAATTCCTTTTTTTTAAATTAAGAAAAGTAACAATCATGTTATAATAGATAAAGAAATCCCATCTTCGCCTTCGATATTTTTAACATTTATAGGAAAAAATCATCGACACAGAACCCTGCAAGTTTGCTTACTGGATAGGGTAAAATCGTCGGGTCTGCACCAAACAGATTTATGTGCTAAAATAGAAGTTGGCGGATTAGTATGACACGAGGGACACCTTCAACCTGGATTAAACGTTACACAGTAACACACATCACTATCGTTCGTAACGATCACGCAATGTGTCATAAGCTCTTGAAATAAAATTGTAGTATGCCGTAATCTACAAAATGAGATTGCTTTCTATGTTCTTTTACATTATTACAGGTTATCAGAAACGTCCCAAATTGGTTTCCAGTACTTACTATTTACACATATTAAACTAGCTAGCTATTACACTTTCAAAACAATGATTTCAAAAGTATGATCTCTATTTCATTGCGATTTAAAAAATGTGGGAAGTTTAGTACTTCTGGATATCCACATTTCGGAGCACTGGATATACGAAATATACGAATCTCGATATTATGTAAAATAAAACTGATTTATATTATGTGTGATTTAATCTCAAACCAAAGTGTTTCTATTTGGTGATAAACGCTAAGCGGTATTAGAATGTTCACAGATGGTGCACCGTGTAATTCTGCAATGCGCAGTAAAGGTCTGGCCATTTGAAGTCGAGTTCCCGTTTGAAGCTATTTTCGCTATCGCACAAAGTGCGGAATATTTGCACAGGTTCAACTAATCGTAAATAATGTGTACTGGAAATGTGACCAACACAAACGACGAATATCTATGGCTTATAGAGAGTTCTTTACTTCCAACAGAAAATCATATAAAGACTTCAATCTCGACATTTTATTGATCATGAAGAAACATAGTCACGTTGATCCCAGAGGAGGAAGAAGAGGATTGGGAAGGCGGAAAAATCAATACAAAGAACGGACGTGAGCAAGCAGCGTGAGGCGGGCCAAGGGTCACATAAAGCGTGGGGCAACGTTCATCACCCAACGCACGGGCCGAAGGCAGAGCGGCTTGAGAACTCGGGTGCGGCGCCGCGCGGCCCGCCACCCGCCGCAGGAAGCACCCGCGGGCTCTTCCTTCCGAAGCACAATGTCTGCGAGCAGGCGTTCAACAGGCACCACACACTTTCACACGGTAGGCAGGCTGCAGCACCTGGCAGCGCGGCCCGGGCCACGGCCCAGGTAGATAAAGGTCCGGATCATGTGGACTGCACCTTCGCCCAGGTAGAAAGCGAAAAAAGGAAACTGGCCGGGGCCTTGCTGGGAAAGAATGGAGGAGCGCCGCCTCTCTGCCCGACCCCCTCCGTCTGCCCCGCACCGCCCCGCCCCGCCCCGCCCCGCCACAGCCGCGGGACGAGATGGCCGGGACAAACAGCGGGCCTGAAAAGGGCCTCGTTGGGAGCCGCTTCGGCGCATGCGCGCGACCGTGCAGCAAGGCTCGGTGGGGCCACAGCAAATTGCTGCAGCGATCATGGCCTGGTTAGAACTACTTGACGACACCAATCCTCTGAAGTCACTTGCCACCAACTTATCCGGTCGTTATTACTTCCAACGTTGTTAAATGCAAACCTAAATTTTTGATATACATTTTTTTCATACAGTTAATAATTGCACTGAGTACCACTAGTTTCATGATTATGAAGTGGCTCTATCTACAGAATGCTTCCAAAGCAACTATAACTTCCTAGTGCATTGAAGTAATACAATGTGCTTCAACATTAAGAAACAACAACACTAACTACTCGACTATTAAATTTCAATACTACAGCGGCAGCAAAACTACGTAAGTGCCAAGTGCCATTCATTACTCTCATTCAAATCGCTTAACTAAAATTACGACATAAACTGTATACAATAGGGTTTAAGCAATTTTAACTTCTAAGGAGATAAAGTCCTAATCACTTAAGCGCCGAGGACTTAACTTTTATACTTCTCTGATGAATAAATAATTATTCAACAAAAATAGAAAATGCCATGAAATGTATTCACTTATTTCATTTACTTTAACTGCACTGATTACAGCTAGTTTTACGAAGCCAAAGGACTCAATGGACATGTTGGACATCAAATCAAATTTATCCTTTCAGAATTTAAATCAACGTGCTTAAACGTGAGTTTTAATAAACTCCTTAGAGCTCAAAAAACGTGTTTAAAAATGTAACAATAGCATCTTAACAATGATCAGTATGTTTATCATACACGACGCATTTTAATTTCGAGTGTTAAAAGTACTGAAAATTGATATACGGACAGAAAATTTGCCTCATAAACCTTATACGCCAAATTATTGGGAACATATTGCCGGACATGAAAGTCAATGGTTTTTGATATTATAATAATCCTATCTCACTGGCCCGCCTTGCCTCTCCCTATCCTGCACTGTGTGTTACAACCACTATGGGCAGCTGTAAACAGATGCACTGTAGCGTACTCCTGCAAAAGTTCGACCTTCAATTACTCTGAATCAATTGCGCTATTGGAATTAATCAAAAGTACGAAATTTTGTGCGTTTTCCGAAACGTTTCATTCACACTCGTGAATTAACTTAGCGTTTGAATTATTTGCGTAAACGTAAAGACTTCACACTTAAATATTGTTTCAATGAGTAGGAGAGAGGGTAGGAATACTTTTTACGAAATCTCAAACAGATTACCCCCTTTTTTTCTTTTGGACTGACTAACTAGAAGTTCAGTGTTCTCTCAGAGGTTTGGAAAAGAAACATACACCGGGCTTTTAATAATTATTTGATATCCTTAATAATTGCTTATACGATTTTTGGGACTAGAATCCCATTACGCAAAAGATTGGGTTCACTATTAAGGTTCTATTACTACGTCAAATGGAAAATTAGAAGAAATAATCACCTTTTATATACATATTTACATTCATAAACGTTTCTCGTAATAGAATTTAATGAAGGATCACTTTGACACATAGGCCTAATACAAGTTTGATAATCTTTCTGCTAAGTGTGAAACTGTCCTACTTCGTAAGTACCAATAAATTGCACCAACTGAAGTTAAAAATACTTCGTTTTAAAAATTAACTAGTGCTTCGGAGTTTATTTTGCTGTCTGGGATTTTATGGGCTACAATCTTCTACATAAAACAGAAATGGCCGAAGGAGTAAGAAGGCAACTATACTTCGTAGTTGCTTCCCAGCCTGCTCTGAAACCTGACTGGCTATCTCTAAGAGATTCGAATGGCCTGTTCGAGACTTTACAAAAAGGAAGAAAATATTAATTTTCATAGTGCCAGATTCATTCTAGACTTCTCTGATTGCGAATGGTGGACCTGAAATTTCCTCTTCTGAGCCACGAAGTCAATTATTTCTTTCCGAGATAGTTTGCCTTTGTCTTCTGCGTCACAATCGAAAGATGGAAAACCTACGCGAAACTCTTACACTTGTTTGGAGTCCAAATGTATTTCTGATTTTACATGCTATCATCAACGTGGAAGCTCACGGATGGAAGGCAGAAAGATTTCTTGAATCATAGTACATGTTATTACAGTTTCTTACTTTAAAAGAAACCTCTCGCACATGAGATCTGCGAGTCATATGTTGAAGCAAGAAAAACGAAAGTAAATGGTCGGAGCAGTTCTTTTAACAACCTGGAGCATCATCCATGACGTGCCTTCAACGTAAGTAGAATATTCACACGAATAATGTAAATAAAATCGGGGAGTCCTAAGCTGTCAATATTCATCGTCTACCTAGCGCAGTTTCAAATTCGGCAAAATGTCGCTACACTGCTAAGCTACGCATTACAACAGTGTTATTTCTGGTTATTATTAAATTAATTAAAATTATTATTTTAATTCTTTTAAATTCTAATGACCCTTTCTCGCACTCTAGACACCAATGCTTTTTATTCCGCCACTTATCATCTTCTATTCTTTCTTGCCCTATCGATGGCGATGACCTTCCAAGATTCCCTCGACCTTCGTTTTCTTCTTTCGAAAGGGGTCCACTCAAAGACTATTTCTGGTATTCTGTCAGCGCGCATTCTCATTTGGTGGCCATACCATTAGAGTTGTTTGACTTCTACATTTTGGATCATTTGTCTTTCTACCTGCGTAATATGTCTGTCTAATATCTTCCCTTTAGTATTCTATCAATAGGGTATACTTACAACATCGTCTCCAAAAATTAATTTCCATAGCATTTATAGTTTAACTCAAATATCTTATTCATATGTAACACAACTCTCCACCATTGTCCTGCACATTTGTCTCTTTGTTTGCATTCTAACATTGTTGTTCCATAAAATATTATGAAGACTACTAGTAATTGTCTCTTCCCTTGCTTATTTTTACTTTTTCGTCCTTACGAAGGTACTTCGTAAAAAAAGTTATGTAATCGTGCGCCGGAAAACGGAGAACTGTTAAAATAATGCCATTATCATCAAATCCATCTGCACTAAGAATCACTCCAAGATATTTAAATTCCTTTACTATTCGAAATATACCTATTTCTGTTTCTAGATGATTTCCCTATATTCCTGAATGTTGTTTTTTCATTATTAATTTCGAGTACCCATTTATACACGTTTCTTCTAAAAAAAATAATACCGAGCGAAGTGGGTCAGTGCGCAGCGTGCTGTCGGGAAGACTGGGCTCGATCCCCGGGCCGGTCATCCTGGCAGTGGTTTTCGTGGTTTCCCCTTAGTCATACAGACGAATGCTGGGATGGTTAAGAAGGGCCACGATCACCTCCCATTATCTTCCTGTCCCCTCATTATTCAAGGCTTAACAACCTTGTCTTACCAAGGGATACAACTGAAAAGCTGATTCCCATGACACACGTTAATCTCTCTCCGGAATAGAATATGACTGAGCCTCGGAAGAGAACGTGTAGCGAGGTCAGACATGGCCGGTATGCAAATAAATAAATAAACAAATAAACAAACAAATAAATAAACAAATAATCATAACCAAAGCTTGATCGCACTTTAAATTTGATTGGTACGATGATTTGAATTTGAATAACGCAATGTAAATCCTACTGATTATGCGAATATTAAAAAAATTGAGGTTGGTTTTTATACTGAATTGTAACATAATATGACATCATTCAGCATTATCACTAACAAGGCTATTTTTCCCCTTTTTACTTGGTTTGAAAATGACGAGCAGTTGGTGATATAATATTTGCCTTATTCAAGATTTTATAGGATTCGCATTAGTAATGTTTAGCAAAGCTTTCTGGAAGCTGAAGTACGGCACATGAGCCCGCTACTTTGACAGAGTACAACTCCACGATCCAATGAGTACGGGCAGTTGCTCGCGTATCTGATTGCAAGGGAGCCCTGATTCTAAGATCTCGGGACACTTACGTCTCTCTGAAAACACAGGTGATCACAGACTGAAAAGGCAAGACAATTTTTGGTGTTGTACGAAACGCTCGTCAAACTCAGCAACGGTATTTACAAATGCACGCTCCATTTGCTGTAACAAAATTTTCTCGTGTGTTGATTACGCATCGATCAACATTTTGAGGCTTGTAGCGACGATGCAAGATTCTAATGGAATTCTGAGATACGTTTCCGCTTGTTTCGTGCAACTTTCGGCTACGTTCAGCTTTGGTAATGAGTACAGCTGATTTCAATTGAACACCGGGATCAAATCACGTTTCCTTTTCTCGCGACACTAGCGACAACGTTCTTCTTTACTACACATTGTGGCGTGGCTATACTAATACTGAGCATATTAGCTACCTCAACGTCTTATATTCCATACCAGAGAAACATACGCTGCCCCATCTTCAATATACGTTTATAGAACATTCATTGTTGCTTTGTCCCTTCTGCACAGGGGCCGACTAGCCACGTTGCCGCCTGCTCATTAAGTGGTGTAGGCAATAGCAGAATGTGCCATACACTCAGCATTACGCTCAAAGGGTCGTGATTTCCCTACAAAGCCTTACACGTAATATTTTCGTGTTAAAAATGTGTAATTTGGTAGAGTTTGTTATGAGAAATCTATACGCGTAAATGCCGGAACAACCCCGTCACCACCGCCCATAACCCGAAAAAGCGACTTAGGAACCTCGAGGAACACAAGTGGCGTTTATTAGGTAATATTCTAAAAAAAATGTTCTTCTTAGGGTTTCTGTTACGTATTTAGATGTTTTATTCTTCTACCCCCACTCCCGTAGACGATAAGAAACCTGAACAATGTCGATATTTGTGTAAAACTGAGTTGACTGATTTGTGCAATATAATTACACGAGTCCCGGTCTATGTTAATATAGCAATCTCAGGATTTTAAACCACGCACGGTTACTGCCCTTCACCACGCATAGTTCAAGAGCAGACCGCTAGAAGTGGGGTACCCATATGAATTTTCATTAATAAAACCTCTATATGTACTAAGTACGGAAGGTCCCCGCGGGTCCAACTAGTTATTAATAATTTGGTTTTGGATACAGCAAATGGCGGGCAGATCATGAAAATATTGTTGTCAAGCAATCATCTGTCAGAACTGAAGAGTACTTGTTGACAAACTTAAACCATAACTCTAAGCGATAGCGTAACATCTTGGTTAATCTCTGTGGACTTTGTTTGAATTATCACTACCGACGACTCAGCCTGGAGAAATCCATAAATAAAGTATCTCCAATCCAATGGTCATTATTAAATCACAAACGAAGTAACGTATTTTTGACCTTCAATAGAAGATACAATTACATAGTAGTGTACATCTGTACGACCAAGTATAGAAAGCGAACTTATTATGAATGGTTTCATATCATATTTTTACGTATCCAGAAATGAAAATTCAAAATATATTCTTTCGTAGAATCACTTACTAGGAATGTTACACTATCGTCTTATATTGTACAGTATATCATGTATAAATTGCCATCCACAAGGGCATTGGGGATATACGATGTGTATGCCATCGCACCAGCATGGCCGTTAACACCAAGAAAAGGTGAATACATGATGTATTCTATGTTGTTTCACGATGATTTGTCGCTAGTACATTATGACGCCCTTTAAAAGTAGTTATTGAATAATTCCAATCATGAAAAAAATATATATGACTGGTGTGCAAAGCGAAAACTCCTTGGGGTACATCAACACTAGTTAAGGGAATACAATCTTACATAATGCACGGTCACACTCGTAATTATTGTAACCCCACCACATTCAAATTGTAATAAAAAGCAAACACGTCGTGGTTATTAGAGTATGTACATTTACTTAGAAATAGGTCTATCCGCTGTAAAATATTATTAGCTATTACTCAGCTGAAGTTGGGAAATAAACATAATCACTCGGCGAAATACAACAGAGGCACATTGGTTCCCACTGAACCTTCAGAATGGAGAAGAAAACCAAGCAAAACTGCGTATGATTAATGATTCAAGGAGCGGTGGAACTGTAGTCTTCAAGAAAGTGAATAGTTCAGTAGGTTGGGCAACGTCACAGGGAACTGACAAACGAATTCAATGTACGGTTAATAAAATGCCTAGTCTAATTGACCGTAATTTATACCTCACAGTGAGAAGACATTGAAATCATGTTTTACATTATTTTGATAACTACAAAATCTTTGTTCAAACTCTTAGAAACTGCGCCCGGGAGCATCGCGGATATTGCAGGGAACTTCCTTTATCTTTCTATCGGACACAACAAAAAACATCTTCAGTTTCAAATCCTTGTTATGAGTATGTGCTTCGAAAAATTATTAATTTCCTCCAAAGCGAAAATAATGAATTACATGCAACAATTTATGTTAAACACTAACCAGTAGATTGGTATGCAAGATTACGAACAAAAAACGTGAAAATAGCATTGGGTGAATCTGAAAAAACAATTAACACAAAACGCGGACCGGCTGGGACGGCTCAGCGACCGTCACCGATGCAGCGTCGCTGAACGGGAAGTCCGAGTTCCGACTGAGGAGGATGTTCGACACGAATACTTCACTCTGAATTACACATAGTGGCACTTCAATGTCACTGGCATTGGTTGATTGATTGATGGCTTGATTGATTGGGAGGGGACACTATCAACCAATCAGGAGCTTCCTTACGACTTACATTTTTGGTATTGAAGCTCCCGATAGTATGACAGTGCTCCCCCTCTCCTCCCAGCTCGTGACCTTGAAGTGCCACTGTGTTTAAATCTGAGTATAGCTGAGAGAGCTAGTGGCCGGTAGTTGTCTTTGCTTTCTCTAAAGCCAGGCGAATGCCGGAGCAGTACGCCAGGGGGAGAAACTTAGGCCCTTCGGCCCTTCTTGGCTTATAACCTGCACAACACTCATGGGACTAATGGCCATATTTGACGCACCCTAAAAAAGACTAACAAAACGCGGCGTGGAAAATAACTGCAGTGAAAGAAACAGATCCAGCACAAAGGGCAAATTTATATGAGCAAATACGAGACTGTCAAGTGTGGAAGCTCGTAATTAGTGATAGCAACACGTGTGCAAACGTTGCCCTCTCATGCCTCTCTACTCCACAAGGCCATTATACATACCACTAAGAGATTCAGCAATTGCATTACAAGTCACTTTCAGATGGGGATGACATTAGAGCTAACCTTGGTATATAAATGCAACAAAACATGCGTACCGCGCTGTAAGATGTCTATAATTTCTTTTCAAGACTAATGTACAATAAATGTTTTTTTCTGAATCTTGATAGATATCCTTCAAGAGACTAATTGGATAGTATTTAAAAATCTGCCAATGTTGCCAACAGTATAAGTAGGAATGGTTGTGTTTTGGAATACAAACAGGTCGGTATTAACCAAGTACATATTGTTTCCGATTTATTTGCTGTGAAGTTGTCGTGATTAGTAATCCTCTAACTGTAGTACGCGGCGAAGAGAAGTTCCACAATCATTTGAACAGGACGAGTTCGAGAAAGATTGCACCGTAGGAATGCCGGAGGCTGAATGGGTATTTTGCTGACTATCACATAAACTTCAGGCGGATACTAACATTACGAGCCAATAGCGGCAGTGTGTAGAGAAAGGCACACACGTGCAACCTGTAAATTTAAGTAAAAGCTGCCAGTCACACAAACTATGGTAACGGACTGCCCAGCGTTCGTGGTGCTTTAATTTCCTTATTGCAAACATTCACGTAGCAAAGATTCAGGCAGGATTCCTTCCCGTCGTATCATGTGAGCACCATTTCTATTGATATACGATATCCTGTCGCAATCTTTTATACTACATAAATTGTGCAGACATATCGCAGTAGTCCCCAACACTTCAACTTCGCGTCACAACTGTATTTGAGAGCTGGCAGACACGGGGTCATACGTAACGTTGGAAGGTGACCTTCGGAGAAGAATTCGCTTTTGCTTTGATCGTGCTTCCGACAGCCAAAGTCAAGGCATGATGAGCAGAGGAATAGCTTCTAAAACTATTCTCCCTCGTAAGAAAATTGAAATGCTGTCAATGTTTGATGTATCGATATTCTTTCGTTTGATACCAGTGGTATCGATAAGCAAACGTTGTGAAATCGGTATCGCAACCAGTATCGGTCCATATGCTCTGTTTTTACGCGCTTCCTTACAACGCATGACCATTTGCCTTCAATACTAACACTATGACAGCCCAACGTTCATGGCATTACCAATTGTGAAGTCCGAATCAATAATCTTTCTAATAAGACAACGCTCGACCTTATGGCAAAGCCGTCTGAAGAGCTGGCATATGCACAGGATGGAATCAATATGCCATTCCACAAGGTGTTGAGATTAAATGAATATTCAATTTTCCCTCTTCTAAGATTTACAAAATTTAACTTACAATAACACTTAACTAAAATCCTTCTGGGTGATTGTTTATTCTTATATACTTATTTTGAGATAAGATTTCCAATTATATTAAAGACAATCAACTTATCTTCTGAACGTGTTTTTTTATTTTCCTTCGCGACTTTTGCAGACGACTGCATCTTCAGATATATACTGAAAGCAACCTATTCCCGCGTTCTTATTAAATGTTCGCACATTATAAATTTTATGTGAACCCGAGAATAGGTTGCCTTCAGTTTGTACCTAATGATGTAGTTACATCAGACTATGAAACTTTGTGAAGGAAGGTAAAACATGTTCATAAGATAAGTTGTCTTTAATATATGGAACCCTAATCCCAATATACATAACATATAGCATTAATTCAGTTTTCTAAAATATATGAAATGAATTGTGTCACACTAGTCCTCCAGAACATTTTCAGTGTTATCCAATTAAAAAACAACAGTTTCTAATAATATTTGTCAATTTACCAACGCAGGTGCAGTGCCAGATGTAAAATTTGGTACGTTGTCTGGCAACAGCATTATGGAACAAGCAATGACGTTCAAAAGAACTGGCAGTTACATTCTAACGACAATTTGACATTTGGCGCCACCGTCTTACAACGCAAGCAAATGCAAACATTAAAGATGGTGGTATTGATTTGTAAATATTATTGAAAGCAAGAAAACGTCATCTATCCGAAGCCACATCAACGTAATCAATACTGTTACACATGGAACTTCTACGACCAATATATTTGGATAGAGACTGATTAAACACGTCCAGGCACAAACATACTTAGGAGTATATTCTTGAGTATGTCATACTAGTTGCACAGGAGCGACAATTCCTTGGTTTTTAAATGTCTTAAAAGCGAAAAAAAGCTCCGTACTGGAACCCAGAGTAACGTGTTTTTGGTAATGCGTATATTGCTGCCATTCCTTATATTATAATCTATGAACTAGTTTTTCGTAATAAATCTTTTTGATCCAGGCCTAGGGAATAGTTTTCTATCCAGATGTAGTATAATTCCGGGGGTTTGTGTCGATGGATTCTTGAAAATTTTTAAATCGTCCCTTGGCATATTAAGAGGTATAGAAATAACTTCGGGTAGCCTCCAACGTTTGATTTTATGCGAATAAATTATTTCAACAAACAGTTGCTAGGAAACCTTGTCAACAAAGCGATCATCTTTATTATTACTCGTTCACTTTATATTTGCAGACGAAGCGCTGCGATCTGTTTACATAAGGTCACCGCCGACTGAATCATTCGCCTGTCTACAGTAGGTACATATCAAGTAGATTTGATATAGATGGTTGTGAGCCGGATACGCAGTGAACCCGCACAGTCATGCGCAGTACCAGGTCGGGTTTTAGAACATGATCACTGTTTAATAACTTGTCAAGAGAAAATTAAAAAAATATTTCTGTGACTTTTGTGAATAACACGGATTGTTGTTACTATATTATTTAGTACATTACCTTAATCATGAAGAAGGGGGGGGGCGAGACTCCTAAGTCACTGTCAGAGAGATGCATTTCGTCAGCTGTGTCGGTACCGCTTGTACTTTCAGACGCAGCTGTCTGCGTGGAACTGGAATTTCCTGATGCACTAGATTCACTCTGGGAATCGTTGCTATTTACTCCCACGTTTATTATTACGGTTTCTATGGTTTCTTACATTAAACCGTCCCGATGCCAGTACTTTTCCATTATTTCTTTCATTTTGTCCCAAGCTTTTTTCCAGACTTGTTGGGTAATGCTGCCTATTGCTGATTTGGTTAACTGCATAAGAACTGTAAGAGAAATGCTGCTAACATTTTTTGAGGCAATTTTTTGTTTCATTGTGTTCCAAATCATTTCTATTGGATTCACGTCACAATGATAAGGAGGTAGGCGTAAAACTGAATCCATGCTTTTTTAGTAAACTGTCTACAGTATAAACTGGTTCGGGTTTGTGAATTCTTACTAATTTTAAAAGTTCAGCCCTTTGTAAATCAGTATTGAAATTAATTTTGTGGGACTGTAGCCAGGATTGTATGTCTGATTTCCGAGATGAAGAGTTTGAAACTTTATTTTCTATAACAGTGATAAGATGCGTTATCCAAAACGACAATACTTCCATCTGGAATGTTTGGAATCAAAGCTCTTTTAGCCATTTATTATAATTGTCACTATTCATTTCGTGATGATAGTCTCCAGAAGCTGATTTCGAGTGATAAATTAATTCAGCCTTCTCGATAAATCCCATCTCCCCACCTGCATGAACTACTATTGCCCTTTGACCAGCGCTTTCATTCTTTAGCACACCAGGTACTTCATTGTGTTGCCAGCACGTATTAACTGTGTAGTGGGTGTGCACCCAAGTTTCCTCTGTGTAAATCACAGGTCTCCGAGCACCTTTGTCATTCTCTCCGAGTGCTCTTAGAAACGTCGCACGACGTTCAACAATGTCTCCCCTCTCCACTAACACTGATCTTCTATTTTTGCATTTTTGAAATTTGAAACCAATTTCCTTAAATATTTTCCAGGATGTTGTTCTTTTCCCAGAGAATTTAATGTCCGTGTCTTCTTTAACGGGACTGTAAAGCTTTCGAAGAGTCGGAATTCCCCGCTTAACCCCATAATATTCCAAACTCTTCCTTTTCACTAAACACTTCGAGAAATCATCTAAAAAATACTTGTATCTTTCTCAGTCTCTTTTTCCTTGGGGTCAAAACTTTTTGACCGCTCTGTTCTGCTTTATGTACATCGTTTATTACAATGTACACTGTTCTTAAACTCTTTCCTACTAATGCTGCTGCTCTGTCCATATGTTTTCTTAATGGTATTAATAATCCCCTATTCTTTTCCTCGCGACAATAGTTCACCCCATTACTGATGATTATTTTACTACCTGAACGCACTTTCTTATATCGAAGGAGATTTGATTTTTCCGCGGACATCACAAAAAAATTAAAAAACTTCGTCCACTTTCACAGCTGGCGTGAGTCGCTTCGGCTCTACTCGTAGATATTCGGGTCCCCGGCTTTCAAAACAACATTTGTTCCTAATTCTGCCGAGTGCAAATTTAAAGTGAACGCGTAATACAATCATGAAATGTACGTTTCTTTTAAGTCTTTTCTCTAGATAGTGCAAACGAAAGAAAGTGTTGCAAAGTAGATTTTACTAAATTAAGTTAATGTGTGAGATCTCGGAGGTTTATTAAAAGAATATAAATTAAAACAGCGTAATTTGAACTTACCACTTGAAGTAACTTAACGCCGAAGGTTACAGAAAATCTTGACTAACCTGAAACAAAACAAATAATTTAATTAAAATTACAATTACGGACAAAAATTTAAAAAATACAGAATTCATATTTCAGAATGTTCCAATAAAAACGAATAAATTTCCCTCTGATTCCTGGTGGTCTTAATATTATGTTAATAAACTAATGTTATCAATTTCAAAAATATTTTTTGGCCGATCGCATTCTCCCCAAAAGAAACGAAATCAAATGTAGGGGGCGATTTTAAAGCGGTGCAAATATTTATGAAAGGCGAAATTTATACAATGCAGTACAATAATATCAAGTTAAACAAATCGATTAACACATGAGATCGAATACGCCACAATAACTTGTTTACAACCAGTGGTCTGGCCCTTGAAGTACTAACACAATCGTAAATTTTCTCTCCGCTGACATAACCAGTGTTACTTCCATCTACACGTCTTGCCTTTCTCGAACTCTTAACTCTGCGTGACCTTCACATGAATGTTATTGTGAAAGAGTTACATGAAAGTTGCAAAGTACGAATATCCTACACCAACATCCTCCCACGAGGCGAGGCTCTCAGATCTCGCTGCTTATCCCAAATTAGCTGTTTGTTAAGAAACTTTCATTCCGGTCGCAAATATCTCTTTTCCACGTTATCTACAGTATTGACCCGTATTTGTGATTCCATCGGTGATTTTCATCTTTCTAGGTGACAGACATGAGGTTTTAAAGCAAATGTCTCGGTCCTCGTCAATATTACGTTATTTATTAATAATTTAAAATTAATGCATTTCCCCCTTTTAGCGCAGATGAAAATCTAATAATTCAAAATCCGTTAATCCACGATTCTATATTAACTTCCGTTATATTTCAAACCACTGTTCTACATCAGCCCCGACGTTCTCGTATACGTGTAATTTTTGCAATACTCAAAAATTCAGAGTTCAGGACTTGTGCCATTTTTATAGGCGAAATTTGCTCTATTCGATAAAAAAATCCGAATATTAATCCGAAATTTGGAACTATTTGGGAGAAAACTTGGAAAATATTGTTTAAGCTCTAAGTAAAGCAAGTAAAAAAAATATTATCTTCTAATTGAAGGGGCTGCGTCATTGCCCAGATCGATCAAGCTCTTTTTTTTTTTTTTTTTTTTTTTTTTTTGTAAAATGCCTTTTCATATACACTATATTATTTACATTTGATATATTTCATGAGGAAATAAATAAAACGTACAAGGAAAATGAAATAACTTTTTTAGTGCAATAAATAAATACAATTGATTGTTCAATCATTTACAGAGTTGTCAGATGCTTTGGGAAGCCCATTCCACACATTTCGTGTATCAATTCCCTAAATTCTAAGCTTAGAAAGAGAAATTAAGGCGCTCACACCCGGGCGCACGCCTCTGGTCAACCGTTTTGTGGTCAACAAATTTCGGTATCAAGGACCCACAACATGTGGATTCTGACAATCCAACTTAAGAGGAAAATTGTTTACTACATATAGGAACGAGATTTATCCAATCTTTTGGTAAGTTCGGTCAAAAAACCAGTTTATTTTTGTTGCAAAATTACTATACTTTCTTCATACTTCGTCAGAGTATGTGACAAAGTCAAATGTAAAACGCAATAATCACATAACGATAGGCACTTTCGTTTCTGAAAATTACCCGCCTTAGGAAGTTACAACGTGGCCGCGTTCATCGACGATTTCGAGTCTATTTTTGTCAGAAAACTTTCCTAAGCCGCTCGTCGTCGTCGTCTTTCAACGGTTCGCAAGCGCTGAGTCTGAGAATTGCAAGAAGGACCCCGTCCCGGCCAGAGAGGTGTCGGCGCACCACGTAAATTCACATTTACGACTAAATAAACTGTTGTTCGCATCATTTCAAAGAAGGGAGAGATACACGAGTATCTTCGGTGGCAAAGCAGTTCATTTCTACCGAATGCTTCAGAATAAAAGTTATGAACTTCTAGTGCATTTATGATGGTTTAAGTTGATCACTTTTTGCCAACGAACATGCGAGAAATCTCATAACGAAATTAAACATGTGTCATTTGTCTCCGATTAGTAGACAACTTATCTTACACTGGTGTTTGGCAGGTAAACACACGGACTGACTGCGCCAGAAAAGCCGCTGTCAACGCCAATAGGTCATATTCTTACACAATATGTACAAAATCAGAAGAGTACTATCTGAAAAGAGCATCGCACAAGTACTCTCGAAGAAATCTCTTTCAGTAAGAAGCACCAAGTTCTCTCTATGGTGACACAAAATTTGAAAAACAATAAGGCATTTCTTTTTGTGCCCAAATGTTTCTAGAGAGTTCATGTTTTCTAGTTCATTGCGATCTAGTCTTCAGAAAGTTTCTTTCATCGTAATTTCTGTTGCTTAGAAAATAATGCATTTCAGAATTGAACTCCATCAGGTCTGGTTGTTGGTATGTCTTTCAAAGTACTCGCAAGGTACGTGGTTGTCCAATCTGGCTAATATTTATTACAGCATACCTTTATACACATCATTGTTTGAATGGTTTTAAAGAACTGATAACTGATTTTTCTTTCTAATACAGATTTCAGTGACACGTCTGGCCTTTAAACTTGACGAAGAGTTGCTTTATGGCTTTTCGGTCGCACTCCCTGAAGTAAAAACATCTTAAATCACTCACTAGACGAACTTGAAATAGATTACCCAGTCTAGGCAGCTCCACCTGTTTGAACAATAAACGTGGATTTCATTCACATGGGTTTCCTTTATTTTTAATGTGACAGAAGTCACTGCCACGAGGAAGAATGTTTGACAGCCAACAAGCAATTTACGACTAATTTTGTAAGGCATAGCTCGTTGAATTAGATAGGACCAAAATGTCTGTATTTTAATTTTTTACACTGCATTCTTAGCTCCCTAATACAAACTCTTTAAATTAACTTGTAAGACTCTTTTTGCTAAGTTCGTAGAGGATGTTCGTAGTTGATGTTATGTGAAAGGATCGACACGTAAGTTTCACCATATTGCACTTTATCACGAGGAAAATTCCTATCATCATATCGAGCTTCTGAATTCAATTCCTTGATTTGACTTTGCACTAAAATAACACTTCAAACTCAAATAAATATATCTACATTGTTTTCTTCCTTCCAGCTGATCACGTGAAATTAGAAAGGCTTGCTTTTTAACTAAAGAAGCAATGAGGTCACTCCTGCAGACTGTATGCGTTGAGGGACAACGTATACAGATAGTACCTTTCTGATATTTTGTGTCAAGGGGTCTTCCAGTTAGCTTGCAAATTCGCCAATATTAAAAGGGTTCTCACTTAAAACAAAAGGACGCATTTAAATTCTACGCAAAAAACAAACAAACAAGAAAATATGTTTATCTCATTATCGCTAATATGACATGTCATACCCTTACCAACCCATCAACTGTTAATAGTAAGGTGAGCTATTTAAACGTAGAAGAGGTGTGACAATGTCACTGAAATTACTGGATCCCAGTTGCTAAAAACGTTTCAGGAAAGTTATCCTATTTCACGTATGCTTTCCCAATTTTTTAATTCACCTTTTTACACCTGGATCGTAGGACATATTGGATACTTCAGGCCTGATACAATATGTGAAGTAGTTTGACATTACTTGAAATTTGGCCAAGTTCAAAGTTCGGCAGTCACCCCAGCAATGTGACAAAATTGTACTGAAATATTTATTAATATAAGAAATAAGTAAATTCAATCGATTGAAAGTGTTCTGCATAGTTTTCTTGCCATGCTTCCTCGCGGATCTCCGACCGCATTGCTAAGATGATCCTCGATTTACAAAAATTGATAATTCATTCCGTTGAATGCCAAGTCGGCAAGACAAACGTTCGTATTATTTGACAAAAACAAATAATGTGAATGAAAGTTCAATATAGTCTGAAAGAGAATTTACTTATACACGTGTGTGTGTGTGTGTGTGTGTAATATTCTTGTAGAAAAGAGGTAGGTACTAAGCAAGAACCACATTTCCACATCTTTAACGGAATTGCCATGTCAAGTGAAACAAAAATGCACGAAAACTATTTCTCCAAGGCTCATATTCATAAAATAAACCGCATATACTACTTGGCACAAAACATTATTGTTCTGATAAATCAATATTCCATTAATAATTGATAATCATATATGGACAAAGGCGTATCTACAGTATGGCAGATATGGCACGTGACACAGGCACCATTCACAAGGAGTGCTATTTACAGTACACCCACTGAAACAAACAACAACCGTAATAAGTATCCTGACCGGGGTGCATATTCTATGCTTGCCATGAGCCCTTGCAAAAATTTTCTTCATACGCCCATGTATATAGCTTTCCCATGTTCATTTGCAAAAACGATTGAATGTATATCCATAATTCACCTATTTAATGGCTTTAAAATGGAAATATCTTCTGTAGGAAAATATAAATAAATCCTTCGAGTAACGTTCTTACTCTTCTCTTAAGCGGGACAACAATGTTTTAGATCAACTTCCCAGCTTCAACACATTCTGGAACCACATCAGCGCCCCTTCCATTCCAAGTACAAAAGCTTCAAAATTTCCCGCAGTGCGCCTGCGCCGGGATCAAGCTCTCTTCTATCAAGAATGCCCCGATGCCAAAGGAATTCCACTGCTCCTTCACTAATCGATTGGCAGGCAGTCGACGTGCCAAAACCGCCCGCTCGCACGCAGCGGTCCGCGACGATTCGTATGTGACAGATGCGTCAGCCCCCGCCCGCCCAGCAGCCTGCCTTCCCTGCACGCTCCGGCAGCCCCGCGCGGCTCCCTGCGATGTTCCAGAGGCCGGAACCCGGCACGGCGCAGCGCGGCGCGGCGCGGCGCGGCGCGGCGCGGCGCGGCGCGGCGCGGGCAACTTGGCAACGCCGCTGCGGGCGGGCGGGCGAGAACGCTCGAGGCCGGAGCGGCAGGCGCGTCGGCGCAGGGGGGATCGCGCCTCGGCCGGGGGTACCGCGTCCCCCCTCCTCCCCCCTCTCGAGAGGGCCACCGCGCCCCCTCGAGCGCTCCGCGCCGGCGCTCTCCACCCTCGCACCCCCAAAGACCCGTCGCGGGGGCGGCGCGGCGCGGCACGGCGCGCCTCGGCGTCTGCAGCAGGGCTGTCAACCGCCAGGGGTGAGGCAAGCCAGCCGCAGATTTAGGTCGCGGCCTACATCCAGGCAGCGTTCTGAAAGACAGCCGGCCCAAAACTGTAGAAGTCCTGACGAAAGAATTTCTTCTTCGGAAATCGTGGCACGATTAGGATTGTAGATTTAGGATTAGGATTTAGGATTGTTAGATTTTGTTTTCTTGAACGCTGGATGAAAGCTCATCACAATTGGTTCTGCCAAGATCCGCATTAAGTGATAAAAAGTGAAACATTTAAAATACTATTTATATACGATGGTAATCCAATAAAAAAAGATGGCCACGTAAAGTAGCGGTCTAAGTTTTGGAGTTTTAAAATTTGGAGAAAATCAGCAGCAATTTGTTGATCACGAATAAATTAAGAAAACGTACAACGCTTAATAATGCCCGAAAACAATTTTTATTACTCTGAACCCTCCATGAATAAGCTTTAAATTCTGTAACAGGGCTAAAGATCACCACAACATACTACGCTAACTCGTTATTACAAAAATCGAAAAGAGAATGGTCCATACAGTGCTGCCAATAAAAATTCATTTTGTTAAAAACGATGGACAATGAATTGACTGTTTCAATAGTTTTTTAAACTGAACATAATTTTTTAGATGAGGGCCACAGGTTTGCTGAAAGCAACAGGAATCTCTGACACCGACGATACTTACTCCTAAAACGTGATAAAATTCGAATATGAATCGAAATTAATTACGAATATTAGAAATCAAACGGAACGCGCCGAGACGCACAAAACGTGTAATAACACACATATGTAGAACACTTGACTGAACTAGATGAAATGAATGAGGATATGAGAAAGTATTTGTGAAATTCAGCACTACAAAAATATAACAGAATCAATACCATGGTTTCACGTCCCGAAAAATACCTTTTAAGTGCATAACCTTATACGGTTGATGGCAAGGGAAAGGAAGAGGGAGGGAACCATGGAGACAACGAAAGGAGAAAAGGCATAAAAGAAAGGGATCGTTGGGGAAGAGGCGTTGTGGCTGGCGCCGTCAAAGGATCCCACAAGACAAAGCGCCAACCACGATCCCGGCAGAAGGCAATATACCTGGGGCGGTGTCGACCCGTCCGCTCTTTCGAGGCCCGTTGGGACAGCAATGTGCAAGCAGCTTTCCCTGCTAGCCTAGTATGGAAGGAAGCATTCCCAATCTGCTATTGTCCACATACCTGCATTACACACTGACCACAACTTCTAAGAGACCGAACATTTACAGCCTGCTAATGGGAAATAACGTTCGTTCTCCGCACGGCAGGTAAGAAAATGATGCGCTGTCTATACTGGTCAAGTTACATTTCATAACACAATTCAGTTGCAGGCTGCCAATGGAAATTTCGATTGTCCCCAATAATTAAGACTGCTAGATCATAAGGATTAAATGCACAAGAATAAAAAACGACGCGGTAAAACTAAATTTCGGAAGCGAATTATAGCTTATTTCGATACACATGAATCAGAAACCAGAATTGTATTTTATGACCTTCTTTACATTAATTTCTCTTTGTTACGATCGCTACAAAGAACTGCGGTAAGATGTGTGCCGTCGCTTGAGGATAGATAGCGAAAAACAAATGCCAAAATTCGGGCGAAAAGAACGAGCGTGTCTTCACAGGATTCACGTTAATCCATTTTCGCAACCTTCTATCAACTTTTTTTCTAGCCCCATCAGCATCGTAAATAAAACGGGGGCAGAACTCTGGGAGTCGAACCCGCGGTTTGCCGATTCCTCACAAGCCATCCCAAATAAAGAAACGCCGTCGAGAGAGAGCTCGGCTCGAATCCCTCTCGCTTCTTGTTCGCCTTTTTACGAGGCTAGGGCAGGGAGGGGCACGCCGGGCCTCCTAGCAGGTATCGGTCCCAGACGGGCGGGCTTCGTCGGGCGACCGCGGGACACGAAATGGCAACTGTTGGAGGAACCTCTGGCAGGCCGACGGTGCCCGTGGTTGGGCTGCCGGAGTCGTAAAAAACCATCCAACCGGATTTTTTTGTTTTGTTTTACGTTTTACTTCAAGCAAAAAAAAAAAAAAAAACAATTCCGGTTTTGGTGCTTACAACGGTAAGCGAAAAGTAACCGATTACTTTCCGCATCTAATTGTAATTGTTTGAAGTGTCTTCTGAAAAATCACAGGTAATGAGATTAAGTTAACCGCGTGGAGAAGCTTAATAGAAAAATTCTCACTTCCTCATGACTCTTTTACTATGAAGACATTTCCATGAGGCAAATGCTATTACGTCCCCACTTAAATTGTATTCACTTTCAATGTTAAAAAACACCGGATTAATTTAAAATTTACAACGTAACACCAGCAGGAGAGTTCACTACTTCTACAATAAACGCTGCACGTGTATAGTTTTACACCATAAATCTAAAAATTAGCAACTAGTCCAAATACTGCAATTAAAATCTAATATTGCTTCTCGGATGCCTAAGATATTCCGATGCGTTAATGGTATCGTCATTCCAATCAGCACGCCGAAAATAGAGAAACCACTGACAAATAGACATATTACACACACATCTCCCCTGTCGCCAATTCTTTGCAATCGTTTGAATGCTACTTCATGTTTCATGTTTTCGTTTGGCGTTGTTCACGTTGAAATAGTCTCCAACAATAAATAGGCGCCTAGAGGCACACAGGGGAGACATTTGAGCAGAAATTTTTGCTGCAGCGCGTACTCCTGAAACCAAGCAATCACTCCCTGGCGTCTTCCAGGCAGACGACGTGTACCGTTCTTGCTCGAATAGAACAAGTAAACGCGCCATGTTAGCAGCTTGCTTTCCGACCGGCTCTCCCGAACATTCCATAACCTTCCACTCGGAATTGACTTCACAAACTTCATGAACCCCCCCCACTGAAAATAAACTACATAAAAACAATCTAAAAGAACAGAATTGTTTTGTATGTCACACCCAAAAGTATTTAAAACAATTTGTAATGATTAACTCACACGTGAGTTGAGTTATTCTACATAAGTCATCGAGAAGCACTCGCAGTTAGTAATACTTAATTCCTTTCCCGCCACTTTTTCTAAATGCAACCCAGCAAGACACTGCGACTTTTGTTATTTTAAAATTTTAGATCTTCATTTCGAGACTAGCATCACTCACACACTCAATACGGAAGTAATTATGTAAAACTGACGGGCCCGTCCTGGGGTGAGTTCAGGAAAATACCACTGAGTTATGAAGACTTGCGTTTACCATTCCGCAAGAAAACAAGGAGAAAACTTGTAACAAGAAAAAAACTAGAGTAAAGGTATGTTCCTTATCAGACTTAACAGTTAATCCCACGAACACATCGAAAGGCATATATTTTGCAAACAAATCTACCACTGAATCTCTCTTATTGCAAACAACGGCTACTCACTTGTCCTCGCCAGTTTCGCACAAAATGCTGCTCACGTGCGCTCAGTATGTCGTGACGCAGCGAGCGCCGAG
Source organism: Gryllus longicercus (assembly GCA_038098605.1). NCBI lineage: Eukaryota > Metazoa > Arthropoda > Insecta > Orthoptera > Gryllidae > Gryllus > Gryllus longicercus. The sequence goes on from JAZDUA010001102.1 coordinate 145,304, forward strand.
GTCCGCATTTCTCCCTCGCACGCGGTTTTCCCGGTACAAAATCTCACCGCAACTGCCTCGTCTCCGCCACCGCCTCCGCCTCCTTCCCAGAACGCACTGTGCGCTGAGGCACCCGCCGCACAACAGATCTCGACTGGCGGGCGGGCGGCGCTGGGTGGGCAAGGCGAGGCGGCAAAAAGGCAGGGCGGCTGCGCGGTGGGAGCCCCCATGACCCCCCCCCCCCCAGAGGCGGGGAGCTGCCTCCTCGCAGGGGCCTAACCGTCCCGGACGTGCGCCGTGCAAGTGGCAGGACCAGACCCAGGAGAGGGAAGAAAGTAAATCCTCTTCGCCCTAAATGCACATGTCGCTCGGCCGCCGCACACAGGGATGAACAAACTCCCGTGCGGGGAGAACGAACCGATGACAGGGCACGAACTGGGTGCGGTTGAAAGTGAGAGTACGTTTCAAAATTGTGGCACGGAACGTGCCCGGGGTGTATGCTGGTATGTAATTCAATTTTTTGTTTTGAAATTCCTACGCTTGTTTCATTTTGGCATGAACAGCGACAAAAGAAGAGCGAATCGATGACGGGATAGTAATGCCTTCCCAACCCTATAACCTTGGACCTTGAAACATAGGTGAATCATTTGAGCGTAATTTCACAAATCACTTTGTATGTATCACTTACCTATACTACGTAATTCTACACTCGTCAACGAATAGTAGCCCCAAATTCAAGTTCTACAATCTTATAAATTTGTTCCTTTCTTTTACTGACTGAATAAGCAACTACCAAACATCTTCGAATATTATCAAATGTAATATAATATATAAAAAATGCTTTTGAAATCAAGTAGTAATATAAGTAAACTAAGCCACAATAAAAAAACACGACAGAACAGTGCTTGTTATTTTATACCTCAATATTGTAACTGAAGGTATTTACATAATGTACTTTTCGTCCCCTCGCGACCCATAAGATTGAGCGTTAGGTTTTACGAGTACAATGCATGTGGTCACCACATCACAATTCCAACAGTTCTATTGTTTTCACAACCGAATTTCTCCACCATCGAATTCTAACAGACTATTACTGTTATGATGCCGGAATAACATCGTAAACTGAGAACCGGGAACCCCATTTGGATCCGCGAACGCGTTACCAAAGTCCTAGGAGAATGCAAATGAATGACTGATACTGTACACTAAACATTCAGAAAACATTACGAATAGGTTATTATTTCTATCAAAGTATTCGTGAAACACTATTAATCATAACGGCGGATGTTAGGTCTTCAAGGATTTCCGGGGGAATGCCAACATTACTCAACCCATTTCGGGTTATACACACCATCATCCAAGTCTTTCTTGCAAAAGCAGATTCACATCGAACCAATCTCTACGACAGTCTAACAGTAATTACTAGCCTTGGTGCAAAAGAGAAGAACAGAGGTTAACTCTCGAATGTTTTCAGTAGAATAAGCATGCTCCTGGTTGCTAGCAAGAAAGGAAACTCAAGTGAGTAGTCAAGAGGCTGGTGCCCATAGCAACAAAAATGCTGCTTAACAAAACCTCACAAAAAGGTTTTCCAAAACGTAGCAGGCCCACTGCTCAATAACAAAATCACACTCAAAATCAGTCCTCACAAATACTATAACATTATAATATAATTGTACTATAAATCATGTAGTTCAATACTTTTTTTTTTATTTTTTTTTTACATATTTAGGAGCAACGCAATCTGAACAGCAAATAGAGTATTTAATGATGGGCGCTCACTTCTTTTGAGACTTCCTGTTGCATGACATCAGCTGTGTCGAAAGCAAAAACGCACCGAGAATTCACTCGGTACGCAATACAGATATTCGAAATCAGTAATATGCATATTTTTTTGTATTTCTGCGAGTTCCTGGGTATCTAATGTAACCAAATACACACACCACATGGCGGGAGACTGCATAATGTTCTTTCAATTTTTGCGCGAATTGGAAATTAGCAATACATTCTAGTTTTATTGAACAATTAATCTTAAAATGTGTCTCCAAATAAGAGCGAAAGCAAAGTTAAATGCGTTGAAGTGGGAGTATTTTCAATTTCTATAGCAATCTACGATGTAAAGTACAATCGATTATCGAAATGTAAATATCCCTCAAAGAAAGCGGATGCGATGGGCGTTTAGGGCGGCGCCAAATCGCGTTTAGCTCCGCGCGGAGCAATTAATACTAAGTGAATAACAGTATACTATTGTGAGTATTACAACTAAGTCACATGCCGAAAATAAGGATTGCTAAATCAACAAACAAATGCACATGGACTTCCTGCGTTTCTACACTTCTAATTTCATACTATCCAATAGATAATGACACACCATTGTAACATTGAAATATTGAATCGCTAAGCATCAATCGTATCCTCCAAAATTCCGAGAATACAACTATACGAGCGTGTTGAAAATGGCTATTTGACAGTGTGAATTCCAGACATTAAATCGATAAAAAATTGCTAATCTTCACTTAACACCATTCTTTTTGACACTTTGTGGATATCTTTCAAAGATCGTGGTTCCAAACAACGTTTTGCTGGTAAGAAACTGATAAGAATTTGCAGCTAAAAGTAATAATTAATTATTTTAAAAAAATCACATTTGAAAGACCAAGACAATTAGAGGAAATGTTGCAACGATTTGCTTAAGAATGTAACTTATCTTCACAAATAATCAATCTAAAGAGCTCCGCTTGAACAATCTAATTCATGCCCATTGAAACAGTGATCGTCAGTGGGAATGAGAATGAAATTTAGTCGTACACGTGTCGCTGATTTATATCCAATCGTTCTCAGTGAGGTTCGAATTCGGAAGTAAATGTTACTTGAGATAATAGCTCTTAGAGCAAGTGGTTCAGTGTCAAAACTAAAGCCCAAGCTTTATTTGCTCAGAACAAATCATCTGGAGATGAAGTTTAAAAAAAAAAGCAAATTTTAAGATTTTTCCCCTTTGCAGCACAGGGTAAGATTTACACCATCAGGCCAAAAAAAATTAGTGTATCCAAATCAATGCATTCAGTTATTAAATATAAAAGTATTCTTTTCTTAAGGAGGCCCTTTAAAGGTTTACGAAAATCTACACAAGACCCCAACTGTACTTCCCTCCCTCCATGAAGTCTTCCCGTATTCACAGCCCGGAAATGGAAGACTCGCAAGCCCTTTTCTCCCTCATAAAATCTCTATTATCTTCGGGCCACTCACAGACTTGAAAAATGTTTCAGACCACCCACCGGCGGTGTCACTTCGCGCTGGTCTGCGAGCGTTCATTCACTTGCCTCTGCCCAAAAGGATGTTCTTCCATACTGCCATTGGTGTCCTCATTTGTTCGTCCGTTAGTGCCTTCGTTTCGTCCAAACAGCGCACTCGCCCTCCTCGATGGGGGGCCGGAGGCCACGGGCCCGGCACATTGCACCGGCCAGTGGCGAAGGAACTCAGTGGTCCGAAATAACAAATGCGTGCAAAAGAATGGTTCGTTTCCGCTCTTTCGAAGTCAGCATTTCTGTGTATGGGAGGGGGGAGGGAATTAAATGGACAAAACATTAAAAAACTAACAGATGTGTAAACATTAAGACACATTTCATCCCCCGTTCTGTATTCTTTGACATTTCCACCTTATTTTCCATGTTAATAACTAATATTATTGGCAGCAATAATTCGTACGCTAACATAGAATTTGGATATAGATAATGAAATGATACGAGTGGTTTTCAAATTGACATTATGTTCTCTCACTAGGACGACCCAAGTCTGCATTTTTGAAGTAAACAATTTTAAAAAACCCTTTCGTACTATTACAGTTTGTGAAAGTTGCCATCATCAGGGTGGTCACTCATTTTCCTGACTTTACCGAAATTTCCCTGACTTTACCGAAATTTCATGAGTATTTAAAAAAATGTCACTGACAAGATTTGTTGAGTATTTAAAACTTTAAAGATAATATTAAAACAAACTTAAAACTAATTTGTTAGCTCTGTGATTTCGCTGTGATAAAGTACAAATGAAAAACTCTTCAAATAGAAACTAAACCAAACTGATATTGTATTATTATTTTCTTTTTTAGGAATAATATCTAGATTTATAACCATCTCAAAACTTTCCCTGACTTCTACGAGTAATGATTCTTTTACGAATTGATTGATTTTACCCTGACTCTTCCAGAGAAATGCAATTCCCCAATTTTTCCCGGTTTTCCAGAAAGTGGCCACCCTGAATCAAGAGTATCTTCCACTTAATTGTAATTAGTTTTAAATTGCTTCTAATGTGATATTTGGATGCCGTTTTACCTCCGATAAATAACTTTGTTTAATTACAATCATTCGCTGAATTCATTCGGGAGCTCAAAATTATTTCAGTAAACGCCAGTGTTTGTACGTACCAGTAGTCTTTCTGTGTCCGTCGGTCTGTCAACAACATCTGTGGCTGATCCCGTGAACGATTTTTCATTAAAATTGATATTCTCCGATATATTTCCTTGATGTCGTGGTGTCTTGAATATGAAGAGAATATTTCGATCTTTTGTGCTAGACTTGACATCAAGCCTTAACATTTTTGAAATTTTCTCAAGAATGACTTGAAATTTCTTTCCCCGCCTTCTCAGGTAGAGCAAAAAACGCTTATAAAAATGGCCAGGTCCAAAACTTTCGCCAATTGCCGAAAACTGCAAACGTTTAATACGCCAAAGTATGTGCTGTTGAAGCTTGTTTTTTTAAATTGGGTACTTCTGAGCATGTGTACTTATAATTTACACAATCAATAATTATTACCAAAATTTACTGGTACGTAAATCAAGTAATTTTGTTTGTAACATTGTAATGGTGTCCTGTCATGTTAAGCAGTTTTCAAAAAATAATAATAATAATTTAATTGTATTTCTGAAATATTTACTCCAAATGTAATAACTGAACAAAACATTTGAGAAACAAATAGCCCACAATATTTCACAAATGTGTCAGCCACATTTCTTTTTTGTTTCCAATGCGCGCCATTCAACCCGTTTCGGACTAGCGTGCCGTGGCGGTGGCGGCGGCCACGCAGTCAGGCGGGCGCACGGACGGACGGGCGGGCGGGCGGACGGCGGCGCGCCAGAGTGCGTTGCGGCCTTGGCAGGCGGCGGAGGTTACCGAACGCCGAACAAAGACTCGAGCAGCGCAGGCGCCGCGCCCCTCTGCCGCCGCCGCCGCCGCCGCCACCCAAGCCCGTGGTCCACTCGCCCGCAGCCGACCACTGCTCGTCGCGAGCAGGGCGATTAACACGGCGTTCTCCACCAAATGGTATTTTCCTGGCCTGCAGAGCCGGCAACTTGCAGACACAGGGCATGGCCTGGCTGAAGCCAAGGAGCAGGTTCACGAAATTTTGGTTTTCTTGGCTTAGAAGTTGCTCGTAGAGGCCAAAATCGTGTCACGGCGCATAAAAAAAGTTGGTAATGCTGCGAGGTTTCCAGAAATATAACTTGCGAAAGCTGGTGAACTACATAACATGAGTACTTAAATTTTGCGTTTACAAAATTGTTTAACATTTTCTAGATATAATACTCTCCGTACTATTATGCTTATTTGTTATCACAGAATCAGTTTAATCTAATCTTAGTGGCATGTTGCACCGTGCACTCAACTGGCCGTGAAAGGTTATTTGGAAGTGATGGGGAGTAACCGACGATGTTCGAAGTTCGAACTACGAAAAAGTTATTTGATTGCGAACATGACAAGGGGCCATTCCAATCTTATCTTAGTCATTCGAATTGGTTCTAATGCTATTAAGTGAATTATTGCAAGGAAAAGTGAAGGACTTTCATATGACGCCAAATTATGGATGGATAATCAAGAGCGATTGTTTATATAACATGAAGTGAGCAGATATGTACTAAATTATTCGAAACTACTTAGACAGTAATATGTTAAAATCCCTTGCAATTGATAGATTCGTAAAAACCTGACCCTATTTAAAACAGATGATTCTAACAAACTGTGAGAATAAACAATCCAATAATAAAAAAGTATTAAGATGGTGGATAAATAAATTGACACTTCTCATTATTAGCCCTTAATGTAAGATTCTGGTTCTAATATATCGAAGTATAAATCAATTTTATTACAGAACAACTGCCGTCTTACTGTCAACAAATCGGGTACGATTATTTTGCTGTCTGGGGTGGCAATGAAATCAAGAACAAACATTTTAAAGATGAACTAAAATGAAATCACAAATGCCATATTTCCTTCTTACGCGACGACGACATTAATTAGAGCACTGGAGCAACTCCAACCATAACACTTCACTGAACATGCTTCGGCAAGATTTTGGCTTGGCACTTACAGTTGCCAAGGAATGAGGCCAGATTACACAATTTTTATCTATCAAACATAAGGCAAGGAGGCAAAAAGAGGAACATGGGTCTGAATAAACTCAACAATTCATTGTCATGCAAGATTTAAGGTCCAATATCCACGAATCACCTCCTGACGTTTAATTTCCAATCTTATTGATCCTTGGATTTAGTTTCGTTCTTATTGTAAATCAAATGCATCCCACGGTAAACGTTTCCTAAGCCGTTTACCTACCTTCCTAAAACGTCATAGCCCGACTGCATCCCGTCCGGTTTCCGTCCTTAGGCCTGTGTTCCACGGGAATTTTTTCATCTTTTTTTCATTTTTCTGTACAGAAAATGAACGGAAAAAGGACGTTCGTTTGTACACGTTATGTTTCGGTGCCGAAACTGGATGAAAGTGATTCCAGGGTTTTACACTGTAATTTCTTTTCTTTGTACGCAATCGTGATGAAAATACTTCGTCCGGACGCCGCAAAAGGCACTGAAGTTCAAACATTTGAACATCGCATCTATGGTAACAAATTAAGTTAGGTTATATTAGGACAGAGCACGAAACGCGATGACATTAGAACACAGTACATAATTAGTTCTTACTACATATTCACTTTACATTACAATTCAAAACATCAGAACGCTTTCGAAACTATACAAAATAAACAAATCGCACCACGTGAATAACAAACCACAGAAAGTTCCTAATAGTGACGCCAGGAGCGCGATAGTGAAACTCATGTGTACCGAAAAACGAAGCATGTGTAATTTTTTCGTACAAATTACATCCAGTCTGTTCTGTCTCTCTTCTGTACCGGCGAAAAATGATGAAAAAATGATCAAGTAAAACAGGCTTTAGTAAGGATTGATTTCTAAGTTTACCATGGCCTGCTTCCTAATACATCGATCGATTATAAATGATACATTTCTGTCTGCTTCAAGAATCATTTCGAAAGCCTTTTAGAGAACTGCCACCGTTGAAAACCACACTTTAAAGATTGTGGAGATAAAACTTGAAACCTCCTAAGAGCATTATTTTACTACTCCGACTTAACATATACAATTCCGAAAATTTTGCCATGATCATCTGTGTTCGAGCGTTTCTCTGGACTGGTGTGAGAAGATATATTTGCCCAACTTATGAATGGAAACAAAAATTATTACTCCTTCAGAAACACCGGATGAACAAAATGGAATGTAATTGGGCTATGCCTTTTTAGGGAACGCAAAGTGGGGGTTTAGGGCATTAGCTGGGAAGCGGGGGTGGGGGAAACGGACCGCGCAATGCACTCGGGTGATTCATTATAACTCAAGTCGAAAGTTCATTACAATCATACGATAAATTGGATTTGCAATGAAACACTCCACGAAAGATACATACCTCCATGTTTCGTATTGTTTGAATTTTCCATGGAATAAGAAAACCTACAATAGTAATCTCCCTAATAAGGTAAATCAATAGACACTCTAGGTTTGAATATTTTATCGCTAAATGTGTTTGTATTTTCGTCTGCGTACAGGCTACTCATAAAATTTTCACGCAACCGTATGGTAGCAATTGCAATTTTGTGTTTCCGCATTAGACACTAAACCTAGGAGGCAAGGTCATCTTTGGCAGTAGTTGTGCTGCGGTGAATAATAGGATGTTAATGTAACAAATTTCATCCGTCAAATATGATCTGAGAAGCGCTAACTCAGGGCCCTCATTAGAGACATACGTGATAGTTCCGTGGCAACACGTAATACCTCCCTCCCATTTCTACAACCTTAACCATATATTTCAGTATGGTTGATCATTTTCATAGTAACTAAAGTAGCTATATAGCTTTACATCGAATGAAAAACCATCTGAATAATGTCCTATACCTTACTTATGATCTTACGGAGAGATGTAAAAATATGAGATAAAAAATGAATATATAATAACGTTAGAAAAAGTTCAATTTTGCACGTAAAAAATGGAATTTCCAACTTAAAAGCCGGTGTCCTTTTTCCTCGGGAGCCCCCTAAACTCGGGGGCTGTGCCCCGGTTGCCCCCTGTGGAATTTTAGGCCTTGCTCAAACGCTTCCAAGAAACCTTCCACGAAAACAAAAATTTCGAACTGCATATAGAAGAGAAACCTGGTTTGTAATTAATAGTAAAAAAAATCAGCCTTTTGGATTTTTAAAATAACGAAATAAGTTCCATTTAAAAAGAAAAGGGCGAGGGAAAGCTGATTGTGTAGACTATCATCAGTAGTTTCAAATCGGTTTATATGTGTACTCCTCACGTGAAATGAAAAGAAAAAAAAAAAAAAAAAGAAAGCGTTGTTTGCAGCTTAAATCATTGAACGCTGATAATTACGATTTACTACAAATATTTAATCATCCCCTAAAAGAAAATTGCCTCAGCAGAAGAGTAAGTAACATGGTTTATTTACGAAGATGCGACAGTCAATTGAAAGCTTTATCCAATTACTTCCAGTAAATGATACCACTTGAGATAACGGGTAGAAACAAAGTGACTTGCTGTATAGATTACGATTATCGTGGAAACTGCCTAATTATACTTACCAGATTGTTTTATTATTTCACAATTACAATTTTATTCTAGAAAGGTTTATTTAGATACATTCAATTGAAACGACACGAGTTTTACAAGTCATAACCAATTATTATTGCTATTTTTCTAGATAAAGAATTCCATACGGCGCCACTCTTGTGTCTCTTTTCGAAGTGTAGAACAAGTCTAAAACGAAACAGGAATGCGCCACTGCAATTTAAAAACTGAATGTCCCATGCACAATTATATTGCACTCCTTTATCATAACAGTGGCAGTTTGCTTGACAACATGCTGCAGAACAGGCAACACATTTCACAACAAAACCGCCTTCCGCGAGCTCACTTATCGCCCACGCTTTTTGAAGAAAAAAAAAATGTTTGATCTATTTTCCGAAGCACTTGCAACAGTTCTCCCAGCGAGCAGCTCGCGCGTAGTGCGAAGGGGGCAAAGGGCAACGGGCGAGCGCCACCGCCACAAAGGCCGTCCGTAGCCGTTGGATGTTTGTTATCGAGCCGCCGCCGCCGCCGTGATTCACCCTGCCACTCGCACGCGCACTCGTATACACGCGCGTGCACTCACTCCACCGCGCCCCGCCCCTGCCGGCGTCGCGCCCGGCGGCGGTGCTGGCGCAGGCGGCGAGAGGGGGCCGGGCAGGAGGGGGAAATATCGAGCGCTAGCAGCAGAGGCGTGGTGGTGGTGGTGGTGGTGGTGGTGGTGGTGGTGGTGGTCATGGGGCGTGGCGTGGCGTGGCGTGGCGTGGCGAGGCGACGCTCAACGCTGCGGCGCCGCTGCACGGATACGCAGGACACAAAAGAAAATGGATGTGGAGCGATAGCGGCTCTCAATTTCGGAGAACGAGACGCTTCCTTATTCCCTGAAATATTGCGGGAAGACGTGGCGCTTACTACGAAGCTGCGCGATGCAACCAAACTGTGACGTAGTGACTGAGGATATGAATGAATTATTCATAACGCGGTCCCCAAGGCGCTCTTGGTGTTCGTAGAGGCAAGTTTAATATCGTCTAATTAAATGTAAGATTGATATTCGTACGACACCCAGACGCTTAGTTCATACATGCCATCGAATTCCTCATGTGACGCAAAGGAGTTTTTCACCACCATGATCGGTTAGCTTCCACAAAAATGTCAATCCCATTCATGTTTACGTAAATATGTCGCCTTCACGCCCCTAAAATTGAGTTGTGTCTCTGCGCTGTCTTATGAGAGAGCTGGGCTATCTCTAAGCTGCAATGTCGCAAACAGCGTAGAAGGCAATAAAAATAAATGGAAAAAGAAAAATATCTTTTGACTGCTCTGACTTGGCGAGAACATTTCAGCCTATTTACACGACTCATTACGTTATATTTTCAGACTTCAAAGAAAAATCGTTATCGAAGTATACTGTAGTATATTTTTTAAGAAAGTTCACTCCTCTTCACTAGGCAGAACGGTAAATTAGATATTTTTAAGAGGGCGTTATAAACCTTGGACGATTTCCAGTTTTAAATGAGTGTAGTAAAAAATAACATTCATAAAGTACAAGAATCGTAAATTTTCTGAAAAAGTGTCACATTTTGAAAACATGAGGCATTCTTGTCTGTAGTTAATTTTATCAAGTGGATGAGTTTTACAATAATTTCTTAGACAGACCCGAGTTAAAAAGGTCTTTCAGATATTCGTTTTACAAATTCCTTCATACTTTCTCACACACTGTACATTTCTGGGCAATCTTTTTGTCTAAAAAAACGCAGTCCGCAATCGAATATTAGACGGTACATCAAGAAACAGCTATTCATTTTAATTGTAATCTAGATGTCTTTTAGTACGTCTTTGTCTCAAAGATTCATTAGTACTGCATGTTAGTTTTAACAATTATAATAGTGTCTGCGTAACATTTTCCCCTCTGTTATGTAGAAAGACGTTTTCTCTATAAACGTGCTAAGAGAAATCTTCAAGGCAAACCAAAGTGGGCGTGACTGTTTTCATTCTAGTGATCTGAATGGACATCAAATACTTCCTAAAAGGTCAGAATCCGTGCTTTCAAAGCCATGCACCTTTCCTGCAAATTTCGATTTAAAAAAAATCAAATTACCTTACAATGTCTCCTTAAGTTTTTAACTGGTAGTATCGAACTACAAATTATAACTAGTAGTATCAGACAACGGCGGAACATTTACGCACTGCCGAAATTTACCCCATACCGCCTAAATAACTAGCACCGCACTAGGCGTAAAAAGACTCAACTGAAAGCGTTGTACCTCCATTAAAGAAATGTCAATTTGCAACGTTGTGTTAAGTGCAGCATCAATACAACAGTGCTCAAGTTACGTTTTCATTATATAAAGAATGAAGAACATGTGTAAGTTACGATACCTTCAATATAATCAGTTAATACAAAAATTTATTTGCCAACCGATTGAATCCCGCAAGGCGGGGAGTAAACGAGATTGAAATAAGGCCTACTCTTAATATGTATTTACTCTGCTGGGTATCTCAACACATTACATTTTATCATTTCTTGGAAACTTCATTTCATGCCAAGTGTGTAATAAGAGATATTAGTAACAAGTTCAAAAGGAGAAAAAAGGTTCTGACAGAGATAAATAGTGCCAAGCTCTCTATTACGCGCAACCAAGCAACTTTGATGCACTGCAAAATTCTTGCGTGTATGGTAAATTTGTCTAAGAAATGTGTCAATTAGTCCATTATTAAATGCGTCAATTATACAATTGGAATTGATATTCTCAGCACATAAAAATAGTACTACAAACATGGTTTGAGGAGGCCAAATAAGCATTTCATCTGCAGTGTTAAGCGATATCGATGCAATATTTTCAAATGCACAAAATTATTTATTTTTCTTACAAATGGTCAATAGCACACGCATTGCTACTAAAGAAATTGACTGAATTACTGTAGTTGAAATAGAATAATAATTTTGAAATAATTATACGAGGGGCTCATGTTTAACCTAGAAGTTCAATTACGTGGCGTTTCTCAAAATCTGGATTTTCGTGATTGCAGTAATTTACAATAAACAATTGCAAAGAAATGTTTAATTTAAAAGAGCGTTAGACTCACTAAATTTGTCTTTGAGGATAAGTTTACCATTTCAAATGAAAAGTGCTGTATTGAATGCCCAATGTCTTTGGTAATAATGCATGAAAAAATAACAGGTCAAAGTAAAACTCTACACGAACATAATTGTATTGGGTCATCCCCAATTGACAAACACGATTAAGGAAAGTCTAACACATTTTGAAGACTTGCTGATTTTCTTCCAGAGTAAAAATATATCTTGGAAATTAAGAAACCACTCATCGATTTTTACAAAATATATTTCAAGTACTGGATCCTGCAGATGGAAATTATCTACGAGAGATAAGAGATTGGATGGTATTTCCCTTGGCCAACATTAACGAAAATACATCTAAGCCTAATTTACTTCCCAAGTCGTCATAACCGATCGCATGTCGAAACCTAATCCTATAATTTCCGCCCAATGGGCGTTGTTGGAAACGAAATTAATAATCTTCAGGACACTCTTCTATACCGCAACAAGTCAAAGCCACAGGTAAGTAATAAATCACTATTATTATGGTGTTCATAAAATCGACAAATCAACTTCAAAAATCCTCATTAAAACACAACCAACTAAACCAAATACTCATGCAGCCCTTATTTATTTTGTTTAAATCTTGATTAAATAGAAACAACAATAATGCTTTATTTGCTATCATAGCGTATAGAAACGAAAGTGTGCTGGCTTCTTGAAACCACATCGAAAACGAGAACGAAGAAGATGAATTCTCTGTCAACACAAATTAACCCATAAAAGGGTCGCATGAAATTATTTCTTGGCCTCTTGGACAACCCTCGGTCCCGTGTTAATTTCATACTTCAAAAGAAATTGATAATATGTTTACAAGTTACAAAGAAGCAAAGCGGGAAAACTTCATTATTTCATTTTAAGTAGATATCTCCGACTTTTGTCGAAATACTATTAGAAATTCGACTAAAATCATTCAATTCTACTTACAATTAAATTATTTATTTCAAATAACAGTATTATTAAAAGTATACACCTATTTACGCATGCTGCCATTCATTACTTTCATATTTTTAAACAAAGTTCAATGATTAATTCAAAACTATGTTGATACGACTATTATGATATTTTAAACACATTGTATTATTTATTGGAAATGAAACATTATGCTACAAAATACGTTCATAGAATGTTTTAACACTATTAAAAGTTCTATTCACAATAAACTAATTGAGAGCAGTTAGTTCCCAGTTTCAATTTTAATAGTCACTTCCATTTCAAAGAAAATTGGAACCGAAAAAAATCAATTACAAGATCATTACGCATTATAATACGCGTTAATCCATTTATTCCGCTTGATTAGCCCAAAGCTTTAGACTAATAAAAGTTCTAATAAATATTTACGTACTGGAAAGTTTCATTCTATTTTACTCCTAATATATTCGGCAGTCAGTAACACATAAACGTGAGTAAAAGTTTATAAATTTTAAAAAATCGCAAGATTAGCAATATTTGAAAAAAATTAGCTTGCGTTTCGTTAAAAAAAGTTTAAAAATGAAATATTGTACCACGTGGGGTTTAACAGAGCTCTGTGGGCTTAGTGGCATTACAGCTACGTCTTTCGCATCAACGTTTTCGGGACCCTACCTTTTCCCTTCGAAAATAAAAGCACTACCTCATTCCCTTGTTATATAAATAAAAATAGCTTATTTTACGTAACTAGTTTTGTGACGATGTGACAGAGATCGCAAAACTGTTTTATAACTAATCAAAATTCCTATCATACATTTTCAAATTTTGTTAAAACTAATATTCAAAAGTTTGTGTCATTGTTTAAGCGCTTCTCACTTTAGACTAATGAAAGTATTAGACTAATAAATGTTTAAAGAAGTTCTTATGAAAAAAGGCAAAACTAAAACACGCGCGGGCACTTCGCGACCCGTTTCCGCCCAGCCTCTCTTCCGCAGACTCAGTTTAAATACACGTGGCGCACGCATTCTTCGGTCAACGAACACTAGCTTACTATTGGCCTGCAGCAGTAAAAATGCCCAACAAAACCACAGAAAATGGAATTTTAATACATTAATTTTAAGTTTGTAAATTAGTACATTAGCGTACACAAAAGACATGTTCCCCTCTAGGCGACCGAGACGCGTCAAAAGACGCTTGATTTGCTGCAAAGGGTGGACCGGAAGGACAGTGATGTTGAATAAGGGATAGGTGCAGGTCATTCAACTACAATTCAAGGATACATACAGATTTATTGTAATTAAATTCCAGGCAAAGAAGAAATTGGATAGAGGTCTAAGCAGATTAAGTCGACTCGGAACGGCGATAGGGAAAAATGATAGAAGGGGCAACTAATGCTACGTGGTCAGCAATTTTTAAATCAATTTTCACTCAGAAAAAAATAAATAAAAAGAATTTAAAAAAATAAAACTAGGTATTTGATAAATACATCTAATGTAATATGTTGGGCAAAAACAAGATGTACAAGTAATAGTGTATTATACGGTTATAACTTTGTTACTTTGACCGGCTTGTGCTTAAAACCGGCCCATCTTAAAATTCAAATGTCCTAGGGATAAACACTGATCTCAGGATGAGATTTACCCCGGTCGCGTTGAAACTCCTTTGCTCCAAATTTTCACATTCTGTCCTTTGTCCATGAAATTAAACAATACTAACGACTGACTGTGTTTGTAACCAGACCCTTCCAATCTTCATTTTCATGCATCTGAAAGTTTTAAAGGTAGAAAAATGTTGAGAATAAAAAAGTTTCCGAGAAAGGCAATTTCTACTTTTTACATTCTCAAACACTGAGGTAATACGACGAGTGCTTTGAAAATTGATGATAAATCCCTAACTTGCGAAGCCACGAGGGGATTTATCTGAGAATTATCAAAGCACGAGTAAAATTAATCATAAGTTGGCTGCCCTGATAGCCTATCTTTCAGCCGCCATGTTGAGGCTTTGTGAATTCCCTTTCTTGCATGCCTCTCCTCTCCAAATGCTGCTTGCTATATTGCCGGTGCTTTTCGCAAAATATAGAAGCAGACTCTATTCTGATTCGAATTTAAAAAAAAAACGGCGTTTTCAACATAATGATGTGGAAAGGCAATCGCAAACCACCATTTCAACACAACTGTTGTACCAACGTTGGAACGATAAATTGAACAGGACTTTAGTTAACACACACAAACACAACTTGTTCCACTAACGCGTCGCCCCGCATTCACAAATGCAAGTTGTAATTGGCCCCACAAGACACGAATCCCAATTCGAGCGTGCGCTGCTCGGCATAGTTGAGGACTAAAGAGCGCGAGAGCGAGAGAGCGCGAGAGCGAGAGAGGCCGAGCTTCCCGAGATGCCGCCAGCGAACACGAGTTCAGGCGCCGTGATCGATCCCACTCCTCGCCTCCACGCCCCCTCGAGAGTTCGCCGAGAAGAAAGATGCGGGCGCCGCCGCCGCCGCAGCCGCGTGAGGACTCCTCGGAATGCGCCGCTCCACCCCCTCGGCTTCCTCTGCCGGGGGCGGCGGCGGCGGCGGCGGCGGCGGCGGCGGCGGCGAGGCGTACAGGTGTTCCCCAGCCTGCCAGCCAAGCTCGGACAAAGGCCGCACCCGCAGCCGCCCAGCTGTTCCGCGGGCGGCGGCGGCGGCGGCGGCGGCGGCGGCGGCGGCGGCGGCGGCGGCGGCGGCGGCGGCCGGCGCAGGGGAGTGAGGGCGGGGGAGTCGGAGAGAGGGGGAGGGAGCGCTGCGGGAGAGCGGGGAGCGAAGTGGCAACGCCGCGTGGGGCGAAGAGCCCTTCGTCGCCGGGGCCTTCCCATCTGTGAGAGCGGCGCGGGCGACACGGACGCCCGCCCGCCCGCCTCTCCAGCCCTGCGAGCCTGCAGCTCGAGCAGTCTCCCTACCCCCTGGCTTTCCAGGTCGACTCGACGGGTCTTCTACCTTACGCGGTGACCAAACCCTGCGTAATTAATGAACCACTCTATCACGTTTCAAGTAACTTGCGAAATAGTCAACAAATAAATCAATAAGTCCCAGATGAACATTTAACCAGAATAGAACGAATGTAATTTATGTATAAATGTAATTTATCAGGAAAAATTATCCGAAGGAAATAGTGAATTTCTATCCAAGTCCGAAAAACACTAGTGCTCGACGTGTGAGCGTATGCTACGTGGTAGGTAAAAGGGAGGAGGGGGTGAGGAAGGGGGGGTGAGTGTTAAGTGAGAAATGCCCAAGAGGCGAGAAATATGAGCGTGAGGGTATTGTGAACGCAGGGAGGACGAGTGTAATTGTGAGCGGCGGGGAAAAACGTAACTTTAATCTTTTTTTTTTTTTGCCGAATTTGAAAACCTACGCTCAAATCGCTCTAATATCGAGGTTGTGTTAAAAGTCCAAGTAAGTGGTTTTTATAGAAAGGAGAGAGAGAAAGAAAGAAAATGATAGAAAACCCGGGGAAAACAGAAAAATCGCTTTTCCTCTCTTCATAATTAGTGTAAAATAAAGCTATACAATAGTGAAAAGTGCAATTAGCGTAATACTCATTGGTATCGGTAAAACGTTCAAGCATATTTTTCACTTACTCTCAACCATACGACATATTCGTGTCAAAAAAACAACGCATAACTGACTGGGACAATGTTTACAATATATAAAGTTACTAACAAATGAACTTTATAATATTACTAACAAATTACCAGGAATGTATAGGACGATCGTTGCATTGTCGAAGATTCGTCATTTTAAATATAAGCAATACTGTAATTGGTATAACTGTTAACAAAAGTAGCAATAACATCCGAAGGCTTCTTACGTGAAAATGCCATTTCAATCCTACGAAAATAGAGACAAACGATTCAAAGTAAAGACAGTTAGCTGTGCATCAGTTCTTAAATCTAAATTTACGAAAAGTGAAAATTATTTCGATTGTAAGTTGTACACCTATCAGTTTATCTTATTTTTAGAAGAAAAATGTACACATCTGAAAATCACAAGGAAATGCCCTGACGTTTGGTAAAGGACAATGCAGTAAAAGTAGTTTGAAGAGCGAAAGATAATCAACCGATAAGGTGGAGGAAGGCAGTTAAGCTGCTGTTGGAGAAAATAGGAAGCGAGGAGAGCCCTGAATAAAATTTCAGGACAGAAAGAATTCTCGATAGAGAGTGACATTGCATGGGACGTATGAAAAGCGAGATGAAAAGGGAGCGGAGAAGGGAGCGAACAGAGTGACAAGCGGACAAAAGTCCACAGTAACGGTCTGGCACAGTAGAGCGACAAAGACAAGGGTTGACCGAATATTGAACAGTTCAACTAATATATTGCACGCTCACCACACCTTTACGTTTGGTATCATGTATTACGGATAGTTTTGCGGAGAAGGACAGTGAATCAGGAAGAAAATATAGCAGAGAGGCCGGGGGAATAAGACGTTGGGCTAATTCGTTGACATTTGCCCAGATACGATGATCGAGGACAGCCGGAAGGCAATAATGCCTCAACAGACAGCAAATCGCAACGACGAGGAAAGACCACTCCAAATGATGTTAAAGCTAAAGAAAGGTGGACCAACAGAGAAACTAGCGAGAGAAAAAACCTACGTAGAGCGATCTCAAGAGGTGGTTCACTAAGTCTTATGCTGAGCGCCGTGCTCCTGCAGCCGCTTGCAGCGGAAATGCGGGTACACAAGAGAGGCTCCAGGCGCAGGGTCCCAGGACAAAGGCGTGTAAGAGTGAATGGACGCGCAGGAGAAGGTACAGGACAGTGCGGGTGAAAAGAGCCAGATATAGGGGTAGGGAGAATCAAGCAAACTAACTCAAGGTTTCAAGAACACAATGGGTAAGAGGGCCGTTCACGCGAGATGGCACAGATCCACACGCTATGGATGAGAGAAGAAGAGGGAGGGAAGGAAAATATGGATGAAATAGTCAGAGAGAGAGAGAGAGAGAGAGAGAGAGAGAGAGAGAGAGAGAGAGAGAGAGAGAGAGAGAGAGCGATATGAAACAATACAAACTAGAGAAATTCCAAGGAACACCCATCATAAGCAAATGAGATTAGATTACGACCAACGTCTGCTTAACACCGCAAAGTGTAAACAATCACGGATTTCCATCACAAGACGTCATCGATGTAAAGTAGGTGAAAGTATAGTCATGTTCGATTAAAAGAGAAGTGAAATTAAAGTTGAATCGGAAGAAAAATTACGAGGACAGTAGAAAGGGCGGGCCTAAGAATATGTGGGTGGAAAGAGAGATCAGACTGGGAGAAAAGAGTAAGACGATTCTAGTGATATGGGTCTTAGGATAGAAATTGGAATGTGAATTAGACGAAATAAATAAATAATTATGAAAGAAGATGAATGAAACCCGGCAAACGGTCAAGAAAAATGGCTCAAAGATGTCAAGATCATGTGTAAACAGAAGGAAAACAAGGGAAGATAAAAAGGCATCAAAAGAGTAGGTGACAACTCATTAATAGTTAAATAGATACATGGTGTTGACATTGAGAGGCTTACTGGGTTATTTTGTGGAGAGAGAGAGAGAGAGAGAGAGAGAGAGAGAAAGCGAGCGAGGGGGGGAGAGAGGAGGGGAAGAGACGGGGTGAGATGTGAGAGAGATTGTAGAGGAGGAAGGAGAGGGAAGAGGAGAGGGGAAGGAAGGAGAGAAGGGGTAGAGGAGAGGGGGAGAGAGGGTAGACGGAGCGGGAGAGCGTGGGGTGAGAGGGACAGGAGAGGGGGAGCGAAGTAGCCGAGGGAGAAGAGGGGGGAGAGATGTTTTACGCATTGAATGTAATGCAAGTCGAACAAAGACAAAGATGCATTTACAAGTGCGATATTCACGATTACTGGGTTCCCAGCTAGCCATTTCCAGAAAGATTTTTGAGAAGTGACACGCATGGAACTGATGATTCACCACGAAGGAGAAACAGGGCAGTACTCGGGCAGGGAGCAAGGCTGAGGCAGAGGGATGGAGAACAGGAAGGATGCTGGTGGAGGGAGGAGGCAGGGGCCGGGGGTAGACAGAGGGGTCGTCAGACAAAAAGGGTGGGGGAGACATTCACGGATATAACGGGAAGGGGATGACGGGCCAGGAAGAGCGAGGCGAAATTGCTGCAGATTTAAGTTCAGCACATCTTGCAAATTCACGTTCATCCAAAATTGGTATTAAGATCACACATGGAATGTCAGGTCAGATCATTTACCCCGTATGAAACGCGTACATGAAAACAATGAAAGTAACTTATTTGCCAGCTCCTTTCAGGAAACATTAATTGACTCCTTAAAAATGGACAGGAAAGAAACTCGCAGGCTTATTGTTTAGGAAAGCATGATACGTCGTATTTCGTATTCATAAATTTTCAATTTTTCGTACTTTTATTTTGCTTGCGAGAAGGAACATTGACGTTTAACCTCAGACCAATGCATTTTTTTGACTTAGAAAGTTTAATTCTGAACTAAGCTTTTTTTAATGCGAACAATTAACTGAATTCAAGTGCGATAAAAATTAAAATTGTCAATCGCTGTTGATACAACCTTTTTTAAACCACAAAAATCAAACACATTAGAAATTAAACAATGAATATTTTGCAAGAAAACATTTGCAATTGTGTGAGAACGTTCGTAAGTTCAATACTAGTTAGTTTCCTATGAATTGGAGTAGGGTAAATAATAAGTACGTTCAACTGATATGAATAAAGAACGGTATGTTGAAGGCCAAATACAAAGAACTACAATTACGTTAACGACATATAGTAATTAAGAAACATCATGTGTACAATTAAATAACCCGAGTGAAGTTCTCACATTCTTACACAGAAACACATTATGCACAATGGCGGAGAAGAAAGAACGGTAGCAAACACAGAAGGGTGGGGTTGGAACAGTGCCAGTTGTTGGTAACAAACTACAACTCGTCAAACCTAACGCCAGACAATTAGTTTTGTGCATATGACTGAAAAGAGTAATATGCTCTAGATGGAAAAAATATTGAAATACCTCACCCAACTCTTTAAGGAAAGTATTTACTATTCTACAGCACGAAACTTTGGAAGCAGATAGCAGAGAATCGATACACTCCTTTCTGAAAAAGTGCACGCAAGATTAGGAGACTCATGACGTTTCTTTGCTAGTGAAATGTTAATCTGACGTGCATTACGTCACTATTCTGTGTAGCCAGATCAACTCGAAATACATTTACTGAAACCCCAGTTACAAATCATGCAGTATACACATAACCGATGGACTGGGAGCCACACATACTGATAAGTACAGCATTGCGTCAATTCTCCTCGCAATTACTGGGGATTAATGCTACGCCAGCACCAACACATGCAAGATGGAAACGACCGGGCCCAACACAGCGTCGCCGACACGCACACTGACACGAACGGACGCAGCTGTTACACAGGACGCGGCGCGACGCGGCGCCCGTGACGGCGCGTGTGGGCAGAGCCCCAGCGCCGTCCCCTCCCAGCCAACCGCGCTCGCCTCTCCTCGCCTCGCCTCGTCCCACAGCCTGCTGCGAAAGGCGAGACACGAGGCGGCTAGCAAACGGACGCAGGGAACGCTTGCAAGTACCTGGTCTCCATGTCCGTGGCGTGCACAGGTCGGGGAGCACGAGGCGCAGCGAGCAACTGAGCCGGGGCGAAGGCGGCTGCAGACGGCGCGGGCGTCCAACACCTGACGACATGCGGCCCTCCGAAGCAAAAGACGCACCCCGCAGGCCACCACCAGGTCGGCCCGGCGGCGGGCGAGGCGGCCGCGGCGGCTGCGGCGACGGCGGCGGCGAGCGGAGACGCACTGGGCGCAGGCGACGAGCAGGCGGCGGCGGCGGACGACAACGCGGCTGCGGCGGCCGCGGCGGCGACGGCGGAAGCGTGCGGTAGCGGCGGCGGCGGAGGCGGCGGCGACACAACGACGGGCGCGGCTGCGGCGGCGGCGGCGACGGCGGCGGCGGCGGCGGCGGACGACGGTATCCAGTAGACGGCGCAAGAGCCCGATGGCATGACGCAGCGAACCCGCGAGGCCCCACCGTCTGCGCTGGGCTCTTCGCTAGGGGACGCCTCGCCTCGCCTCGCCTCGGCGTTGCGCCGCGCTGCGCTACCCCCACCACGCGCCGCCCCTCCCCCTCCGGCGGCCAATGGGCGCGTGGGCGGCCCCGCTGCGCGCGGCTGCGCGCGGGCCGCGAGCGACGAGCCGCCCACCGGCAGGGGAGGCGAACGGCTGGCTAGCTGTCTGACTGCCTGCCTGCGCGCGCAGCAATGCGCTCGTCTTGTGGCGTTCGGAGAGATCACAACAGAGCTGCTTTTGGGGATGGCCTCCGCACGAAATACAGGCGGGGGCCGCTCGTGTGAGAGAGCGCTCTTTAAGATGTTTTCCTTTTGCGCCACAAAGCTTCTCAACGCGGCGAAGTCTTCGCTTATGAAGCTGTGTTTACACATTCGCTTCACATTGGCTTACTGGGAGTATATTTGAAAATTTACGAAAATGTATGATTTGTGCTAAGAATGTATTTTCCTTACATTCTACAATAAATGTTTCATACATACATACATACATACATACATACATACATACATACATACATAGACATCCTTTAAAATTATAATTAAAAAAATAATACAGTAACAAGAAGTTTTCTGCGATTGGGAAATAAAGCAACAACTCTGTTATAAATTGGCACGCAAAGTGCCATAATCAATTTAAACTTATTTTTTTAATTCTCTAAAGGTACCATGAATCTCTCACACAACGAAAAACCTCAGACCAAATGACAAATTATTTCAGTAAAAACTTGAGTTACAGTTAATCTTTATCAATCTTCTCCATCCTGGTATAGAACATCGTAAAACCAACTAGGACAGAACATTCGACAGAGTCAACTATAAACGTTAACACTTGTGGGAAACACACTGGATCTCATCATGACAAACAAATAATGACGAAAATATTCGATGATACAGGAACTTGCGTAGCAACAACAGGTGTACTTTAAACAAAATAGGCTTTTGTAAGAGAACTAGTTTTCTATACATGTCCCGCCTTCAACGTGGTTATTGTGGCTGCCTTGCAACGAAAATTCGTAATTGTGATATTAATTGTTTAATTTGATTGATTACGGGAATCAGAAATAAGATTGATAATTGAAATGTATCGTGTAAACTTCATGAAAACGGTAAACATAATATTGCAATAATAAACGATAATATAACTACTATTGATATCGCAAACTGCTCGACGGTAGATAACCGACAATTAAAGGGGCCAGTTTTAAATTGCTGAAATTATTATTGACTAATTCCACACCACACAAATTAACATAGTAAACATATTTTCTAAAACAGTACAATATTTCCCTGTAAAAAATGTATGTATGTAAAAATTTGGACAATCCATCACCCAATATAGATGTGCCAATAATTTCTCTATACATTCGGGTTAATCACGTGGGATACGAGGGATATCGGCACGCGGACAAAAGGGCAGTCATAAATCATTAAAATGGCACATCTCTCCAACTAACGTGACCTTTACCGAAAATATTTCCCTTACAGCAGATTTCATTCTAACACCATCCATCCTATTGTTGTCAATTGATCACGCTGAGCTCTGTTTGCTTCTGATATGATTATAACTTTCGCTCCGTAATTTAATATTACTACGCAAATATTATATGCGTCCAAGTTTGCACCTACTTTCTCACAAGAAATAAACACTGCATAAGTTTGTAGAAATGCCGCTTACCGCCCAGACGAATTCAACATGGTTCGACGGAACACCACAGACCGGAGCGTCTTACGTTTAGCTCAGAGCCAACACTGCCGATGTCTCAGCAGCGACTCCGACTGGGAGATCCTAGCGTTAAGGCGGCTCCGCACATGCGCCATTCGGCGAATGCCGAGTAGTGTGGACGGGTTGTTTGCGAGTCGCAGAGCGCCGAACATTCGGTATTCGCCCTACCCACCGCGTATCGATCTCTAGGACACATCAAAAGGAGCGAACATTCGCCGAACATACCATTGTTCGGGATTGGGCGTGCAGTAGCTCGCTGCTCGGCGAATGCCGAATGTGTGGAGCCGCCTTTAGAGTTCAATGGTGGCGGATTGTCGGCTCGAGCCAAATAGCTAGGTGAATTCAGGAGCTGACTGTAGGAGAATTTTAACGGCCGGTTGCTCTGATCAGGAGGTTTACCTGTTTTCACCGATCAAAACCATCCGAATGTCAGAGCGAAACCTTAACAAATGGATCACGGACCGCGCGCGATATTTCTTTCCCCTTCCTTCAACTATTCTCTCTTCTTATACACAATTACAGACACTACTGTACCGCACAATTCGGGAGCTTAGAGCTTGAACCGGCTGGAACGTTGCCCCACTGGATGGAGATACGTGGAGGAGGAAAGTCCCAACAAGCCGACGTGTTGGCCGGAGCAGGATCTCAGCATCGAGCGAGGGAGGAACACCGTGACCTACTGCGATGAATCATTCATTACACCAATGGGACTAAAAACATTTGTCGTTCGTATCTCTTTAATCCTTAATCATCAGTTTACTTGCAAATCAATGCTCCATAGACGACTAATCGTTTAATTTTCTGTAAATATATCTGGTTCTCGCGCTCATTTTCATTGGTTTTAAAATGATACACTACGACTAGAAAATAAATATTTCTAATTAACACCACAACTTGAATTATCTCATGTAAACAAGACTCAAATCCACACATAAACAAGCCAGAGACGAACGTTCAGCCTAATAAATACACAATGTTACAAGATGATCGCTCAATTCCAGGAATTTACATTAATATTAAATTATCTTTTGCTAACATATTCCTATACACCAATATGTTTTTCTGATATGACTTGCGTACCCGTGCGAGCACTCTCCAGTTCCCCTCTCCTATTCCCTTAAATCCGTATTAAGGTAATCATACCCCAACCATGCCAGTTTTTAAAATATTGTTTTAGAATTCTTTTCAATTTGAATTTTGAATCCACAATACTACAGCCAACATGAAAACATTCAGAAAAACATATTGAAATTTTTTTGTTGAGATAACTGAATTTTATTTAGAAAAAATTCCCAAAGCTGCAACATCGTGACGTTAGAACTACTAGCTAGTCTCATTCAATTATTTTTCATGAATACAATACTTTTGGTTTATGAAATAATCCCACACCAGATTATAACAAAGATTCAGCGTGCTCTTACACAGAACTAAAGATATTTTTCAGCTTACGATGACAAAAATTCCCACTTTCGCGAAAATTATATGAAGTTTATCATACGCAATATTGGCGCGGGAGACATGTAATTTTTCTATGTCTATTTCATTCTTTATTTTTTACTTACTTTAAAGCAGTTGCACTCATATAGTACAAGTTATTCTTTTATTCATGTACTATTTGTTTTTGACTTCGTTTTATTTACTATAATTCTCTTTTTCACTTTTTACAGTTAAAAAAGAGGAAGTTTCACCGTATTAAAGATGGAAGATCAATGGTTGTGACCAAAAAAATGGATTTTCTAATACGTTCCTTATTTTTTGGTCAAATATACCTCAAAGGAAAATGTCAGCAATGTGAGTGTCATAGAAACCTTTGCTACAGAGCAGGTGATTCTCTGAATAGTCAAAAATGTAATAGAAAATTCGAAAAATCTATTTTGTAAATTACAGCACGAGAATCAAAACTCGATACCCTGGGTCTCGAATATCAGGTTATAAGTTTCTACGGCGCAACGCTTAATTTTCGTGTTTCACACAATCGCTCATCAGCCGTCCACAACAACCATCACAAACAACCAACAAACAACTTTATGTACTACAACCCCTTTACGGGGCATTTGTAGCATTTGCACGGGCAGACCTTGGATGCGTTTTTGTCAACTAATATTAATGTTTATAAAGTAAATGTGTAATTCGTCACTTCTCAATTAAATACTCTTTTTAGCACTCGTTCATGGAAACTATTACTTCACTCTGTGTTCATTGTTTACTGATTGCATAGGTATTTTGCGTTATACATACGCCAAAGTTGCTTTTTGCGGATTGCACACTGAATAGTAAATAACACAGAAAAGACAGAAAACACAACACAGAAAAGACAACATTAGGAGGACTTGAATCAACATCGACTGTTGTCTCGCATTTTGCGAATGATTCCACGAATCCGAAGATTCCAATACCTGCACTCGTACTGAAAATGAGTCTCTGCCCGTATCGTCTCCTCGTCCGTCACCATTCCATTCGTACGTCAAAGACTCCGCTTCTGCATTTACTACGCAAATATGGAAGTCCGGAGGATTTGAAAACTCTTTTGTTAAAGATTGGTCAGAAGCAATAGTCGTAAAATGTATCTATGGAACAGATATAATATAAGTGAACTAACGTTTACATGAAAAACTCGTTTATTGATTATTTCGTGTTTTCGGGTCCATCAATTGCTATCCTATAATTACTACTGTCATTTGTTTCGTAACTGAAGTGCATTTTCTACCTTGGGTGTTGGTGGTGGCCTTCGCAGGCTGTAAGGTGAGGTCCGGTGCCGACATAGACATCGGTTTGCGGGGAATTTCACAAGGTATCTCCAGCGGGCCACTGGCCCAGCCGGGACAAGCTCTGAACTCTCCACTAGTCTCCTAGCATGCGTGGTAGTGTAGCGACTGAATTCAACCCAACTATCAGGCTAGTGACGAAAGACCACCACCGCCGGAACACTAGCCTTAGAACTTCCAGAGACACTGCATTGCCCTGTGTTACCTCAGCCAGTTTTACGTGGAAGAAGATGAAGACATTCCATTTAGAACTTGCTGACATGTCGTTAGAACGGAGAGGTTAGGCTGTGCCAGAACTGCAATTTCAGGGCTCCAGGCGCAATTGCACGCAGCGGATGTTCCCCGTTGAAACCTGCCAGTGTTCTTTCGCTCAGCAAAGAGCCAAGGACCCAGAGCCGCATTGATTGATTGATTATTTTAGTGATTCCGGGCACGTTAACTACAAGGATCATTAGTTCCGTAAGTGTAGTGCACGTTTTGCTCGGTCGGTAGGTAGGTAGGTAGGTGGTGGTCTTCCCCCACGTATGGGGAGATCTGGCGGCCGACCCACCGTCGGCTAGCGGGAGTTTCCCCAACCAGGTATCTCCCACCAATGGGGCACCGCACCAGCAGGAACAAGCTCTACGCTCCCGAATATGTTGCAGGGTAGTGCGTGTTAGTGTTAGTGTACGTGTGTGTAAGGGGAGCGGGTAGGACAAGGAAGAGGCAGGGAAGACCGCCCGCGGTCCGTGGACCGTTTGTTAGGGTACTGCTCCGACATTCCCCTGGTGTTGATCGAAGAAAACACGGAGAAACTACCCATCCGAGCAGCCGGCAGCTAGAATTCTCCTCCAGGCATCGGCTGAACTCGACTTCGCAATCTAGCTAGTGCCGAAAATCCTGCCTCCGATGGAACCGAAGGACCTCCCGGTCGTTGGCACTGTATTGATATTCCTTGATGTCCTGAGCCTACTGTCCCGGTGTTAAAATTTGAAACAACATGCAGTAACTTTTAATAAAGTTATTTGTTCACCCAGTATAGAACCAGATAAATCACAAGGAATATCTTATTCTGATACTTCCGTAAACGAGTTGGAGTTCCTTTCCTACGCACAGGTTTCCAACTTAAGAGCTTAACGTACAGAATCTAGGGTCGCCGGAAAATATCACCTAGGACAACTTTACCGCATAGGTAATTAAGAGGATTCCACGTTATTCTTCCTGCTCATTAGGATTATTATGTTCGCTCTTCCCTGAGCAATAGTTATTTTCGAAATAAGTGTTTTAAAACATCTTATTTACAATAAGAGATTAGAGAATTGTATTGAAGATTAGAAATTACCAATAAAATGTTACGAAACGAATATTGTACATTTTATTCACTTTGAAAAAAGTCCAATAAACTGTAATGTTCGTTTAAATTTGACTATTGACCCTGCAGAATGTAGCAGACTGATGTAGTTAGGGAGTAGGAGGCCATGGGTTTTTATAACGCTATTGTTATAACGTCGAATCTGAGATCAGTTTCATAATAAGTCTGACATTAGATAACCAAAGTGGATAAAATGAATTTAGCATTACCTACCTACATTAATCACGAAGAATAAAAAAAAACAGCGTTCAACATTTTCCACGTGCGGATACATTTAGCAAAAATTATAAGAAATCTGGGAAAATTTAGATTCGCGTGAGCTCGCCTGCGTTTGATATCTTTATTATTTTCTTTTCTTGAGAATATTTGAATTCAACTACTCGTACATTTCAAGGAAAATATTTGCTTCGTTCAGGCCGGGATAGTTTTATCGAAAGCGTAAATGAATAGAAAAGACCCCCAGCCAAAGGAAGATGCGTCAGCTGTAAAGCCTATCGCATTTTCTTCCTTGGTTGAATAATGTTCGAAGAACGGTTCATTCATTGCAAAGAGGGGAGGGAATATAATTTAATTACAAAAGAGGTTGGAACCAACGTGAGACTCGTGTGCATCAAAGGTGCATCCTCAGCGACCTAGTATTGTAAAGAGGAACACCCAGAGGCCGATCTCGGAACTCTATTGTACTGTGTTGAGCTTGCAGTTGAAATATCGGATAATACACACACACAAATTCAATTCCATTTATTATATTTTAAAAATGACTTCTGATATGCTGTGAAAAGAATGACAAGAATGTAGAAATGATCAAAACAAATAAGGTTTCCTTAATTCGATATCCGTCAACGTCAAATATAGAAAACAATTAAAATAACGTTTATTATGACATTGATAACACTAAATGTGATGAATTAAAACGCGACTTTTTTATTAAGTAACCCCATTCATTCAAGAAGGGTGTCAATGAAATTTCTTCAAAAATGTAAGATGTCAGATACCGAACCTTGCCTGAGACGTGCCGTAACTCCCATACTTTCGACATCCAAATTACGAATTAATTCAATTCTCGCAACGAAACCTCAGTCTAATAGCATAAAGGCACGATATCTTTTTCGTACGTTTCTACAAGATATGCAATACGATTCAAATGTAACAATATGTTTTATAAGAGTAGATCAGGAATATATTTTTAACTCGAGACAAGTCGCTTTGAAAATATAATCCTCGGAGAACGAAAATATGATGAATTTAGAACTGTTCCTTGCTTTTCAGATTCAGAAAATTAGCAGAACAGATGATTCAGAAGGATTGCAAAGAGAATTTTATTGATTTTCATTAAGTTCTTAAGAATTCTAAATATATACACGAGCTGTCTAAATAAGGAAAGTCTAAATACTTGCATGAGCAGTCTTCATAATGAAAAGTGGATTCTGAATCCATGAACACTCATTACAGACCAATTCTCACGACGACTGAACTTTGCCAAGCGCAATTTCTCGCATTGAAAAGAATCTCGACACGCTGGTCACCAATATAAAAAGTCAAGTTTTCCATTGAGATTGAAAAATCATTACAGTCTTTTACTACATTAAATTACTATTTGCAACCATTCTATTATTATTATTATTATTATTATTATTATTATTATTATTATTATTATTATTATATTACAAACCAGAGTTCATACTATTTATAATTTCGAAATTCAATTTATTTTTACGAGATGTTGCGTTAAGTACCACATTCACATTATTCCTTACACATCTGGAAAGCGTTGGAAAGCCCGGCGCTGCTGTAAGTTGAAGAGCTAATTAACAAGAGCATTTCATTAGCAGAAACTAAAACAATCTCCTGCATCTTTCGGTTTTGGGTACATAAAAATCTTTCAATTTTGCGTTCCACACATTATAACCCCTCTACTAATGTAATCAAACTGAATATTATAACTTTTATGTAGTACCACAAATGCTTCAGAGTAATTACTGCGACATTGGACATCCAGAAATTTATATTTGGTTTAAGAGCATTACCGGCTGTGTATCATACTTAGCAGCTACTCACCTGGCGTGGTCCGAGTATCTGTTTATCAGAATCTTCTATTGAGCATTTCAACCGCTCCGACCGCACCGCCGGCCCCGTGCCGCTCACTTCCTGCCCCCCCCCCCCCCACTTCCCCCGGCCCCACCTCGCGTCACCCGAAAACGTCCACAACATCGCTGCCCAGCCATTGCGCGTTCCTTTGAACTAAATTAATACTTTGCTTATACGTTGTGGATTGTTATTTCTTTCGATTCGGAATTCGATATACAATGCATAACGTGCCTGGTCGAGAGGATTGTGGTTGCGGAGTAAATATGAAAACAGTTGCATGGTGCTGCATGTTGTCTTACGGAGGGAAGTACGAGACGGAATTATGGAAAAAGATAATGGGAGGGAAATATTAAATGACAAACCGGGTGGAGTTAACAAATAGGTAAATTGTAAGTAAGTCAATCTGAATCATTGAAATTAGGTGAAAAATAAAATCATGGATGTACCACGGGCGTTGTAACTGGTTCCAATGACCGAGCGGCGACAGACAGCCCGAGGCCCTTTAGCCAGGGCCCTATGAGGCCATTGGTGCATAAATAACTATTAAAGTGAAACGAAAACCACATTTTGGGGGAACATTTCAAATCTCACCCCCTTTTACGTTTCTTCTCGGCAGTTCAACGGCATTTATGCACCATTTCGGAGCAATCGCTGCAGTGATTCAAAAGCTTTTTATGGAACATACATACATACGTTTACACATACAATCATTTTACATAAAAGAAGATTATATGGCCGAGAGCCACAGTACGCCAGTCATACGTTCGCCCTTTGTGCAAATCATGTTCCGTGACTACGTCGCCAAGTGATGCTGCATTTCACAAGAAGCTGGCACAAGAATGCTGGATTCTTGTAGCCAATGATAGCAAACGCCAGGGAAGTTTCACATATTCCAGAAAAAGTATTTTCCTTGGAGATAATCTGCATATTATCAAAATAGCATGCATGCATGCATGCATGCATGTAGGAGCCACATTAGAAGTTGTTTAATAAGGGCAATGGGAGAATATATCACACCCGTGTTTCTCTACAAATATATAGATATATGTTATGTTAAATTACAGTGTTTTTAATGTCTTGATGCTTCATTCCACCTTCTGAAATTCCAAATCACGGTATCCTTATTTAAAATTTATGTTTCATAAGCTGAAAAAACTCCAAGTTCCCTGGGTAATTTAAGTTGCTTATTAAACAGGAAAAGCAATGAGTTCTACGAGTAGAGTAAAATTAGTGCAAGTTTATGTGCCTGCCATCCATCCCTGCTCTGTCCTGTCGGGCCGCGCCCCGCCGCGCCCCGCCGCGCCCCGCCGCGCCCCGCCGCGCCCCGCCGCGCCCCGCCGCGCCCCGCCGCGCCCCGCCGCGCCCCGCCGCGCCCCGCCGCGCCCCGCCGCGCCCCGCCGCGCCCCGCCGCGCCCCGCCGCGCCCCGCCGCGCCCCGCCGCGCCCCGCCGCGCCCCGCCGCGCCCCGCCGCGCCCCGCCGCGCCCCGCCGCGCCCCGCCGCGCCCCGCCGCGCCCCGCCGCGCCCCGCCGCGCCCCGCCGCGCCCCGCCGCGCCCCGCCGCGCCCCGCCGCGCCCCGCCGCGCCCCGCCGCGCCCCGCCGCGCCCCGCCGCGCCCCGCCGCGCCCCGCCGCGCCCCGCCGCGCCCCGCCGCGCCCCGCCGCGCCCCGCCGCGCCCCGCCGCGCCCCGCCGCGCCCCGCCCGGATGTATCGCAATAACCCAAACCTGTACAAAAACCACGTTTTTACCCCTTTAGAAGATTCGTTTTCAATAAACCTTTCTTTGGGTATATTATATTAATATACAATAAGAATCTATAATCCGAATTTCACATTTCTAGGTTCAGCATGTTTATTTTGGCATCAGTCAATTTCCGTACTTACAAAACTTACACTTACCGTATGTCTTTTCTTACCAGGATAATAGTTAAAAGACACCTACCTGAAAAAGAAAAAAAGAAAAAAATTAGTAAATCATTATTGAAAACAATTTATCTCGAATCACAATAAATTTCTATGAGCATTCCTTTTTCCCTTTTTACACCGAGTATTTACGTCAAGCACATGTTAAATCTTGCATAGATAATACACACCTGCAGATTCAATACATCAAAATAAATTATCCAATAAAACGCGAAAAACACTTTTTACTATTTAGCAAGTGGTTACAGATTTCATACTGAACTCCAACTCTTCTTCTTTACGTTCGTTCTGCTTGATGTTGCTGTGGCAAACCAAAAATCGCCAGAGACAAGAGATTTGTCGCTTTTTTTATGGTTGCATCAACTTCTACGTCGTTGGCGTCACCCATTGCATTTAAGATAAGATGAATGTATTTGAATAGCAAATGGGCATACCCCGGTGGCAGCTAATTACATAAATAAGATAATACACCTAATATGCAAATTATATTATAATAATAATATTAATAATAAAAATATTGATATAAAACTGTCTAATTCATAAAAACATTTAAAATTACCTTTAAAAAAAGAAACATCATAATCAAACTCCGCACTGAATTTTTGTTCAACTACACTTCACTATGACCCTTTAATCTCTTCCTACATTATTTCTCTGTTCTACACTGCACGACACCTCACTTCACAATATTACTGACGCATCACTCTGTAACCTACTATTGTCAGATAATTCCTTCATTTATTTAGTAATACCCTAAATAAATTTCCTAAACTGTTATACGCTACGAGGAAAGGGTTCAAACATTTTTGCAGGCAATGTATTCCATTTTTTTATCGTTCGATTTGTAAAAGAAAATTTCCCTACATCTGCTCTCTGCGGTCTTAAATTTATTTTGTACCTGTGATCCCATCTACTGATGTATGTAGGAATACTTAGCCGCCGATTAATTTCTTTCCAAGCTGCATGACCGCTATAAGCTTTATACAAAGCGCATGGTTCGGTACGAAGAAGATGGCATATGGTAATGATAGGGGTGAGAGGACGAACACAAATACAACCATGCCCGAGGCGGCACTCGAACCCTCGATCCTTCGGTCCGAGATCGCTTCGGCACTACTGTCTTAACGTTATCTGCCATTCGGGCAGGTTTTTATCTCCTGAGAGTCAGCTTCCATTTATCAACTCAATTAGTGCGTTTGGTTGCGTCGAAACTGTGCCATCGATTCAGATCAACCGCAGTATTTTTGATACAATAATTTTCAATACGTTTATAAATGTTACAAACGTTATTTATAAAAATGAGAAAGAAACTTGCTCTGAAAGATTTACTAACTGGATCATTGACTTCGGTGATTTTCAACATGTATTTGTTAGATACCAATATGCTCGTCAGGTATCGTTCCAAATGCGTGTTTCTTTCACCGTAACATGCCACTAATTACTTCTGACGAGGTTAAATCTTAAGAATTTGAATTACAAAACAAATCCGTTGACGTCTTTGGTTTCTTGGCATTTGCATTTGTGAACCTTCCGTCCAATGGCAACTTTTGTGTGCCTAGAATGAGAAACTTCTGAGGATCACGAATTTTATGAGGTAGGTTGCAGTTAACTGGACCTCAGCCGAATGGGGGAATTAAGCTGTTGGCCGATTAAACAAACATTTGTAATGAAAGTTAAACATAACCAAGCCATAGATACGAAATTTATTGAGCAATGTGTTACGTTCATGTTCAATTAAAAGTGAGTACCAGTTTTTTTGCACGACGTGATCGTATCTGAGAGACAAAGAGATTATTACATTCTCCTCCTGGCCTGATTAAACTGTGTGCTGAGCCATTTAAACGAATACAATCAAGATTTATGTTCATTTATTTCAGTTTTTAATATTAAACGGGCCATTTAAGTGGCTGCTTCAATTACCGTCTTGTCCAATTAAACGACATATATTGAAATCAAAAAGGAAATGAATTGAGAGCAAAGTGCGCTTCTCGAATTCCTAGAAAAAGGTCGATGAATAACGGAACCACACAGCGCAATAATAGTTTCCGACAAAATTTTCCAAGCAACAAACACCAGAGATACACCAACTTCGCTGAGCGCTTTCACTACATTTGGATTACGGAGGGGAAAAGAACAATGTGTTAAGAAGTTACTTAATTATTCGTTGAAATGTGAAAAACTTCAAACAAGTGGCCGGCAGTGCAATATCACTACATTGAATGCAATGCATATCCATGTACTTCTCCGAAACAATGCGTGACGCATTGGCTTTGTAAAACGAAGGTGAACAGAACGGACAGAAGGAATTTAATATAATCAATGGAAATGAGTACATGAGGAAATGTTCAGACTGAATTCTATGTATACAACGCTTGTTTCAATTACGGCACCATCTCGATTGTGGCTTTTTTTCAGTTACTCTGCGATCGCAAGAGCGAATACTAAGATAGACTTTGTTTGCATGTACACCCGTACCCAAAATCAGGAATCTCCATTCTCTTATGACAATGTGTATTAATCCTAACTGAAATGTCTCGGGTAATTCGATTCGATAAATGTTCCCATAATATTCTGAAGTAGAAGAGCAATCAATAAATGTCTGGACCAGACTTCTCAACACCAAGCTTTACGACGCTCCTTCCAAATAGTGGCTGCGGGCCCATGCGGTTCGGCACAAAGGTCTACCTACGCGGAAACGCGTCGCGTCAAGAGACGTCCGCACCCGATCATCTCCCGCGTTCACGAGCAGCGATGTCTCCGGAGGCAACCGCGAATGCCGCTGTCGCGGGCACAGCCCGTCTGCTTTCGCTCGGGATCTGGAGCCGCTGAGACCTGGGCGGACGCGGTGCACAAAGGTCAAGGCTTTCTGGCAGCGCGTTGCCTTGGACGCGGTCATCGGTTTCGGTTTAGAAGGGGCGGGCGGCGGCGGCGGCGGCGGCGCGTTCGCACCCACTGAAGGCTGCTGCCGCTGCGGCTGCAGGGCGACCGGCCGCTCTCCGGACGTGAGTCTGTGAACGCCGGCCGATTTCCAAAGCCTTTGTCCTCTCGGTCGCGCCCCCCCCCCCTCCCCCAGCCCGTGCTCTCCGCCTGCATGCCGCTGCCACCTGCGGGCCGGGCCGGGCCGTGCACTTTCGTTTCGAGGCCCTGCAAGCACGGGAAGCTGCACGCTCGGTTGCTACTTGCTATCTTTTCTGGCGTTTGGCAGAAGGGGAAACAGCTTTCAGGGTCGAGAACCAATGGAATCGGCAGTGCCTAGCATACAGCGAACCTGCTCTGGCAGGGGATGCGTGGATTTCTCGGAATGGATCATGTAGAAACATTTTCTACGAATGTTTCCTTATTTGGTACCGAAATCTTTTCGACGCGTGCGAGCAACGTCAAAATACAAACTACTATATTAATGAATTACAGCGTTGAAGCTACAATGATAATCGAATTAACCTAGTATAACTAAGAATCGATATGTGATCTAGCAGAGATTTACTTTTCAATACCAGCTTCTAGCTCAAATTCTTTGAAAAAAGGTTTTGTAAGTTAAAGAAAACGATAGTGCACATAAAGAAACGTTTTTTTAATTAAAATGAACAATAAAACTGGCAATGGCGCTAGACTGAATCATTGTATTTCGTATCACAAAGAAGACACGAGACCACGATGATTTTGGGCTCTTTTTCTCAAGAAAGAATCAACATCTAGGTTAGAGTCAAGGTGGCTCGAAGTTAGAAAATGATAAAATTCGAATGCAGCGTTTTTTTAATTAAAATGAACAATAAAACTGGCAATGGCGCTAGACTGAATCATTGTATTTCGTATCACAAAGAAGACACGAGACCACGATGATTTTGGGCTCTTTTTCTCAAGAAAGAATCAACATCTAGGTTAGAGTCAAGGTGGCTCGAAGTTAGAAAATGATAAAATTCGAATGCAGTGTGTCTCTCATATTCATTCGCGAAAATATTACAAATAATACTAATTAACGGCCGTGACTCTTCACAATACTTCCGTGTCTCAATTTGCAACTTACGGATAAAAGTATTCCTTACATTATTTTGCAAATAGAAGATTATGCAACATTGATGTTTATTTGGTATTTTGAAGGGCTAGTAAGCACTCGCAATGATTACTCGACTCGTCATCTTCCTGGACTGCGATATAAATATACACGTCTAAAATTTGCTGCATCAGCATTTGTGAAGGCAAAACTACCTGCGAGAGGAGACGCAAGAGTAAAAACGCTTCCTTTACAACAGCAAATGCAAAATAAAACAAACCGCGTGACGTTAATTATTCTTTTAAATTTCGCAGCGCAAATAAAAAATCAGAAAACTTGTTTAAAAAATCCTGCATCGTCCAAATTTGTGCGAGCATTCATAAAAAATAACATTTGTAGCAAGCTAAAGGAATCTGCAATGTGCTCGTTTTCTCTTTCTTCTCTGTTGTAGGATGACGTGGTAATTTATTTCGTTTCTGTGTTATGAAACGAGAGATGCTATTTGTGAAACACAAAGAATCTTCTCAAATTGAACTCGCGATGCAATTTCCTTTGTAGTTTTGAAAGTCGAACTACATGTCACTCGGTCGATCAGTTTACGTCTGTGAGACTGAGGTGAGTATGGGTCATTACCACGTGTATACAATACACTGAGCTGCTAAATGTTCTATGCGGAGAGCGCGGCCGTGCAAAGAAGTATATTGCCCTTGACATTCCATTGGGGTGAAAGCTCCGAGTAACTAGTCACCAGCCCGAGGAGGCGGTTTTTCTCAAGGACTCCTATTTAGTGAACGAAGGCGAAGGATCGTGTGAACAAACCCGCCGGTGGGCAGCTGACGGATACATCATCCAAAATTATATTTTGAACGAGCACTTTTGTTCAGATTTACAGGTCTTTCACATATTCGTGTTTTTTATTACCATCGCTTTTTTCCCGAAATGGTTATACAAACTTGCCAATGAAAAATAATACATTGGAGTAACAATCACCGTCAGCAACAGAACCAAACAAAGGCTGACAGAATTACGTGGCATTTGTGCTCATGCTGCAAAAACATATTTGCTGTACCGCCAATCTAAATGAGTTCGTTGAATACAAACGTATTCCATGGATACAGAATGCTGTTAAATCACGGTATTGCGTAGATTAAATTAAAGTGCGATGTATTACTCTAATTACTTTTAACAAAGTTCCGACAATGATTCTCTTTCAGGTTATCAAATGGAACAACTGGGATTAACTGAAAAAAATATATATATAAAAAGCACAAAGCCGGTCAGATGGCCGAGATCGCTAAGGCAGTAGTGCCGGAGTGGTCTCGGACCAGAAGATCGCGGGTTCGAGTCCCGCCTCGGGCATGGGTGTATTTGTGTGTGTTTGTATGAGTGTGTCGTCCTTTCACCCCTCATTATCATCATCATTTCATCTTTCATACCCCCAGGACTAACAACCCTGGGGGATAAAAATCGGATCCAGCTTAATGCTGGTCCCCCCCAAAAATTGTCGCAAGCACCTGCCACCGTGATATTAAATGAAAAACTGAGCCACGGTAATTGCAGGTTGCTTGCCCTGCGTGGTCCTAGTTGGCCGAAACGAAAATAATAATAATAATAATAATAATAATAATAATAAAAAGCACAAAGCTCTATACAAAGAATTAATACAGTTTTAATGAGGTCAGAATGTACCAACAATGAAAGAAGCAATACAAACAAGTACACTGTAGAAGACACGCATGATGGAAAAGCACAGTGAAGTTTCTTTCAGTGAACAAAAAGATGTTCTGTGAAATACCAAAACTATTTGTGAAAGGACTTGTATAACGCAGGATCGAGGAAATTCGAAAAACTCTACCAACACATTTTACAATTTGCGGGGAGGGGGGACAGAGAAGGGGTTCGGGTTGGTATCATACTAACTCTCCATATAAACATTTTCCACAATCAAAATCAATGAAATTTTCAACAGCAACTCTATTTTCCACTGGTCTTGTTACTCGTTGTGCTTCTGTTGAACTTCAGCTTATTTTTCTATGGATACAGAATACCTTTGGTTGTTTAACAAAGATTATACACGATTTGTTACATTCTTAGTATGTTATTGAACATGGATCTGTTGGTGATGGATGAGGTCATGAAATTGGTACGACAATATTATTTTGTTTTAATAGTATGTTGCTACAACACGAACGATGTGGAACACACAGCATTGCTACTTCAAGCGAGTCGTTAGTTACCACTTTTCCGCCAGAGAAACACAGATGAAAGGCCTGTCTTCTTTCCTCCGGATTATTTCACGTTGCATTTGTTGTCAGTGTTCCAAACCGTTGTTTTTCAATTTTTTTTATTATAATATATAAGTATAAAACTAAATAAAAATATTAATCTATATATAAATTAAAGGGAATGTGCATATATCTGTCGCATGTAGACGCAAAAACTACTCGATTGATTTCGCTAAAATTTTCAGTTCATCTTATTGTACTTGTATTTGTTCTATCGAGATTGTAGTATCGAGAGTATTTAAAGAATAATTTGAATTAAATTGGACATGCGTGAGGTTGATTTTGTGAAATTAATCGAGGAAGGGGGTTATAAGCCGTTCTCAGAGTACCTTGAAGGCGATCCATGGATATATTTTTGAACTACGATCTAGAAGTTGCAATCTAGCAACCAGTTAGTTTGAACCAAATGTTGGCAGTGCACAACATTGTTCGTATATTTGTTTTTTAAAGTGTATTGTAATATATTGAAGGGTAGTTAATATGTAGTTAAAGTTTAGTTAATAGGTAGTTTGTCTTCATTGCATAAATAGATTTTGAACTTGAATTTTATTTACTTTATACATTGAAACAGTGAAGAAATGCCGGGACCGCTAGTACTTATTATAAAATACGAAACAATTGATTGATACGAGATAGAAAGCCAGTTTTTTTGCACCTAAATATATTTTTAATGTAAGTTTTTGATTCATAAAAACATAATGTAAATTATGATCCCCATAGCTCATATCAACACGCCATTATCTTGTGGTAATTACAAACATTGGAATATACTTTTCGTGTCTTTTTATGAAAGTGGCACATCAAATATGCATTGTACTAAAAGAAATGCGAGTTCTTTATTATAACGATAAATTCTGTTTAAGAATTCAGCTAGAGATGGGGACAATTGTCTCTAACATTTTAAGAAATTGAGATCCATAATGGGTTTGATATTCGTTTATTTATAATTATCGACCTTAAAATGATTCTCACTGTGTAACTAAATACCATACGGATCTGAACTGATTATTATCAATGAACACTACTCTTCGTTAACCTATTTGCAGTCAAAGCGGTTCTTTACGCCCTCCAGGAGTTCTGCACGTATGAGGTCGCAACAACTTCCAACGAAATGTTGGCCGAGCAAAATTCGGTGTAACTTCATTACGTGGCATAGCAGCGGACGGCGGGGACACGGGCAGACTCCGAACTTCGCGGAAGAGGGGGGGGGGTGAGCGCAAGTTGTACGGAGGCGGGCAGTTGCAGCAACTCCGGTGCGAGCGGCAGTGGGCAGGGCGCTCGGCGCGCGGGTCCAAGGGGGGCACCGCTAACGAACTGAGCGTCGCGAGGGAAGCTGCAGCGCACGAAAGCGCCAAGGCAAGAATGCGTCAGACGCGAGGCGGCGTTCTGCACACGGGGCCCGACCGGGCTTCATGGCAGGCGGCTCAAAGCGAGCGCGGAGCGGAGCGGGCCCGTCCGCGTGGATGGGAGCGAGGGGCTGGGGTGGGGCAGAGGGGGAGGGCGCCCGCGCAGCGAGGGGAGCGGCGCTGCGCGCCCGAGTGGCGGCGGCGGCGGCGGCGGCGGCGGTGGCAGCCGCTGCGCTGCGGCCACCGCGCCGCGGGAAATCGATGATGCAGAGGGCGGAAGCGGCGGCGGCGCCCCCGACGTGGATCGATACTGCGCGCCGCGCCGCGCGTGCACGCGCCCTCTCCGCCGCCGCACCCTCGCCCTCACACCATGCCGCCCCCCCGGTCCCCCTCCCCCCTTCCCATCGCAGATGCAGCGCGAGGCGGCGGCCGCAACTGGGGCGCGGGCGTCCGTCTGGGCGCGTGCACCGGCCCCGCCCGCCCCGCCCACTGCCCATCGCACCTCCCACCCTCTCAGCCTCCACCCAGACACCGCCGCAGGTGAGGCGGGTGGGGGTGGGGGTGGGGGTGGGACGGGAGCAGCTTCAGTGACGGGAGCAGATGATGCGACGCTACGGGGGGAAAAATGCGTTTTCTGTTATTTGACAGCTGCCGCACCCGGCGTTCGACAGCTCGGTATGCTTTGGTATTAATCTAGCATGTCCCAGTTTCGCGGCTTCCATCCGCAGAGGGTTGTCCGACTACTGGTGAAACAGAAATCCTTCTCGACCCACGACTGAATTGAGTTTCGCTGAAATAATTGGAGAACAACAGGCAAGGAGAAAGACAACCAGAATACCTTTCAGTTCACAGAGATATTACTACTCGCGACCATCATCTACCAATATCCGTACGGACTTCCCGATTTTTACAGCAATCTCCAGTATTATAACGATGTAAAATATAATCCCCAATAATTAATAGGTATCTCTTTATTGTTCACATACTTAAACGTGCTAATTTACTTGGGAGCATGGTATTGAGTTTAGGGCAGATACTATCATCAAATCATCTATTTGGTATTTTGTAGAAATACGGGGGCGTGTTTTAGTTAATGTTTGAAGTAAATGAATTTCCGAACTGTGTCTCTGTCGTTACAACGTTATTAATTTACAAAATTTAATTACAATAATGAAACAACGAAATAAAATATAATCATTAGCAATGAAACTGAAACACACAGAACAGTTTTCATCTGGTTCTTAGTAACAGGCACTCAGAAGATGATATGGCCACGTGCAAAATTAACGTAGTTCACTTATTCACTCAGAATTTCACATATTAACTCTCGGAATTGAAAATATTTTATTTCCATTAACATTTCATTTGATCCAAAAAAAATTTCAATGCACTTTAATTAGTATTCAAGTTTATCTGCGGATGACAAATTTTACTTTTATGAAAATATTTAATGTGAAACTTATGAATGGCTTGAAGTGTATGAATGCCATTGTGAATGAATTTGGCGTTTATGACAGGGCGGGGAACACCGCGTTTGCGTTTTGCTTCGGCGAGGAGTTTCAACGGGCGCTGGCAACGAGTCCATCCTATCTCGTTCTGGCAGAGAGCAGGGGAGAGAAGCGTCACATCACGGAGTTGCCAAGCTCAAAGAACGATCCAGGCGCATTTAACTGCGTTCCACAACACGCATATATATTTAGAAAGTTCGTTGAATGTTGTTCTCGTAGAAGAGATGTGGCAGCACCCAGAGCCTCGCCGGAGGCATCGAGGACTGGGCCCAGTTACATCTCTAGGAATGCAGTTTTACGTAAAATGAATTGGTCAAGAGCGATTTCTCACTAACTGGCGCCCCACATTACATTGGAAGATCCACCATTTCCGTTGATTTGTTAAAGCTGAATGTTGTAAGAAGTATTTTACGTAGAGGTATGTCGCAATTTGGAAGGATGCAAAGCTCGAAGCCAGAGAGAGTAGGCTGTAGGGCTAGTATGGAAACCACTTAATACAAGTTATATGAATAGGGACCCAAAGTTTATTAACCTAAAATGTTCTACAACAACAGGAAACCACATTAAAATGACTTGAAAATGTTAAAAAGGCCTACAATTTTTTATAAAGATAATAATTTAATATAAATGTTGAGAGCCATTTAATAACAGTCACGTTGTAATACGTAAAATCACCATATTCTCAGCGCTCTTTCGGTAAACTCATGGTGTGCCAACTAAATGAATCAGAATTAAAAACGAACAAGGCACTTACAAATGCATACCGTCCTCAACTGGCATTATTTTAATAATTTCCAGGTCGATCATTCTTTGACGACGAACATTTCCTCAATGACATTTTAAGACTTGAAGGCTAACACTCATATTCAAAGAGAAAAAGTGTTCAGTGGAGAGTAAAACATAACTCCTTTGTTGAACTACAATGACAACATTCAAAGTATTTTTATATTAAAAACAAAAATCAAAAGTATATAAGCAAGCATTAGAGGAAGCAGGATACAAAGGGTATTAATTTGCACGAACAATAA
Source organism: Gryllus longicercus (assembly GCA_038098605.1). NCBI lineage: Eukaryota > Metazoa > Arthropoda > Insecta > Orthoptera > Gryllidae > Gryllus > Gryllus longicercus. The sequence goes on from JAZDUA010001102.1 coordinate 186,307, forward strand.
AATCTATAGACAGGAAAGTAAATAATAATTTTAATACTAGCAATGAAACATGGTTTTCATATTTGCCTTCAAAATTGCACTTATGTGTGCCTTCAAAATTGCACTTATGTGTGCCTTCAAAATTGCACTTATGTGTGCCTTCAAAATTGCACTTATGTGTGCCTTCAAAATTGCACTTATGTGTGCCTTCAAAATTGCACTTATGTGTGCCTTCAAAATTGCACTTATGTGTGCCTTCAAAATTGCACTTATGTGTGCCTTCAAAATTGCACTTATGTGTGCCTTCAAAATTGCACTTATGTGTGCCTTCAAAATTGCACTTATGTGTGCCTTCAAAATTGCACTTATGTGTGCCTTCAAAATTGCACTTATGTGTGCCTTCAAAATTGCACTTATGTGTGCCTTCAAAATTGCACTTATGTGTGCCTTCAAAATTGCACTTATGTGTGCCTTCAAAATTGCACTTATGTGTGCCTTCAAAATTGCACTTATGTGTGCCTTCAAAATTGCACTTATGTGTGCCTTCAAAATTGCACTTATGTGTGCCTTCAAAATTGCACTTATGTGTGCCTTCAAAATTGCACTTATGTGTGCCTTCAAAATTGCACTTATGTGTGCCTTCAAAATTGCACTTATGTGTGCCTTCAAAATTGCACTTATGTGTGCCTTCAAAATTGCACTTATGTGTGCCTTCAAAATTGCACTTATGTGTGCCTTCAAAATTGCACTTATGTGTGCCTTCAAAATTGCACTTATGTGTGCCTTCAAAATTGCACTTATGTGTGCCTTCAAAATTGCACTTATGTGTGCCTTCAAAATTGCACTTATGTGTGCCTTCAAAATTGCACTTATGTGTGCCTTCAAAATTGCACTTATGTGTGCCTTCAAAATTGCACTTATGTGTGCCTTCAAAATTGCACTTATGTGTGCCTTCAAAATTGCACTTATGTGTGCCTTCAAAATTGCACTTATGTGTGCCTTCAAAATTGCACTTATGTGTGCCTTCAAAATTGCACTTATGTGTGCCTTCAAAATTGCACTTATGTGTGCCTTCAAAATTGCACTTATGTGTGCCTTCAAAATTGCACTTATGTGTGCCTTCAAAATTGCACTTATGTGTGCCTTCAAAATTGCACTTATGTGTGCCTTCAAAATTGCACTTATGTGTGCCTTCAAAATTGCACTTATGTGTGCCTTCAAAATTGCACTTATGTGTGCCTTCAAAATTACACTATTATGTGTGAAAGCAGATAATTATATGCGCTTTTTCAAGTCAAATTAATGACGGGAGTAAATATTGCCACAAAACATAAGAACAGTGAAATAGATATTCAGATAATAGTATACAAGAGCATTTTTTGACGCCAGTAATGTCAACAAAAAGTTCTAACACCAGAAATTATACTTCATCAACTAGGAGACTTGTGCCAAACTCACTTTCAGCCCGACAATTTTTAAATTATTCTGACCCTAACTAACCCCACTACTTTCGCTTCACTTTCCTCCCAACAGCAGTTGTATGTTTCACAAGAACGAACATGCCATAGAATATTATCGCAATTATCGCAATTAAGAAATCATCATTAGAATGGGTTTAGACTGATTGATTGTTTTAGTGATTCCGGCCACGTCAACTACCAAGGTTATTAGTCTCGTATGCGTAGTGAATGTTTTGATCGAGAAATGGCGGTGATCTTTCCTTCGCTGTATGCTGAGCTACCGACGTTTCCTCAACCCGGTATCTCCCATCAAACTCAACAAACTCCTCAACAAACTCTTAGCTCCCGACGCGTCTCCAAGCATGTATGCTAGTGTAATGCGCGTTAGTGTGTGTGTGTGTGTGTGTGTGTGTGTGTGTGTGTGTGTGTGTAAGGGGTGAGGCTAGGGCAAGGAAGAGGATGGTGAGATCGCGCGCGGTCCATGGCCCGTTTGTTAGTGTACTGCTTTGGCATTCGCCTGGTATTGACAGGAGAAACCACGGCAAAGTACCGATCAGAGCAGCCGACCGCTAGAATTCTCCTCCAGGCAGCGACTGAATTCGACCTAACTGACAAATTACTGTCGAAAATCCTGCCACCGCCGGAACTCAAACCTAGCACCTCCCGATCAGAGGGACTGCAGTGACAGTTGATGCCTTGAGCCTTGTCTCCTGGTCATTAGAACGGGCAACACGTCTATTAAGCTTCACACATTCTATGTTAAGGCTATCTGTAATCCTATTTTCTCGCTTCTCAACAAATACTTTCTTTTTTTGAAAAGACAGACCAGTGTAGTAATCCGCTCACCACCTCGGCGCCGCCCCCGGAACTGCGGCAACAGCAATCTTTAATTAGGGAGCAGGCTTCGACTTTCGCCGAGTGGGCGCTCGCCGGCAGGAGTGCGATGCGGGAGGGCTGCGACGGGCCGGGGCGGTCGCGTGCCGCGGGCGCCGGGCGTGGCTCGGCATCGACCACTGCTTCTCCCTCGCCCCCCCCCCATTCGCCCCACCCTGCCGCCCGCCCCGCCCCGCCTCACCTGATCCTCCACGCTCCAACTGGGGTTCGAGTCCTGTCGGAGGCGGTTATTCGGTACGAGCGACGGAGCCGCGTCAAATTCAACAAATGTCACGGGAAGATGATATGGTCTGCTCTTTCATCTGTATTCTTCGGTGGTCTATCCGATTAATACTTACCGGTTGCTGGAGCAATTTCGTAAGAAACGGGCCACGGACCGCGCGCGATATCTCCTTCTTCAACATTGTTCCCTGCCCTCTTCTCACAAGCACGTCTCACACACAAGCACTTCACAACCTTACGTGTTGGAAGACCAGAGGGTTAGAAGTTGTCCCGGTTGGGGGCGGCACCTCGCCGATAGAGATACCTGGAGGTGACCGATCAATTAATCAATCCATCCAACTCTCCCAATCCATGTGGTTCTCTCTCATTCTCACCCAATCCCCGTTCGTTTTACGCACCGACTTTCCCGTCCCAGATCCACCGATCCTGTCATTCAGTAAATGCTGTTTTCATCCGTATCCCACTCTACCTTCCCAATCCATCGCGCCGGCTGATCCGTTCTATATCGTCCTCTCGAGCACAATTCACTCACATCACTTCCCTCCACCCTTATTCCGTATTATTTTAAAGTGTATTTCCCAACCATTCTCTTCCATCCTCGTTTCATACGCACCGCCCACTTTCCACCCCAATCCTGCCGTACATTACTCTACAGCCCTCTCGGCCCACGACGTCACTGAATTTCTGTACGAATTCGTGGAGAGTGCAAGCAATTCGGCGCGCCTGCCGCCGCGCCGCATCCCATCGCGCTAATGCACCGCGGGGCCGCCCCGCCGCCCGCCGCCCGCCGCCCGCCGCCCGCCGCCCGCCGCCCGCCGCCCGCCGCCCGCTTCCCGCCTCCCGTCCCCCGCCCCCGCACGTCGCACCCGCGCCGCAGGCCGCGCTCTCGCTGCCGCTGCGTAGCCGCGTCCACGGAACGCACTTCCTGAACGCCCTCCTTCACCACACAAGTGCACGCACACCGAGCTGCACAGCCAACATTCACTGTACCTAGTATTCACAACTAGGCAACTAGTTAAAAATATTTGACATCAAATTTTCGCACTGGAATAATGCGTTATGATATTGGTGTTATGAAACAAACGTGTCACATGCACACTAATTACGAAAACCAACACAATTTCACAAACATGAATCGGAATAAAGTAAACAGTATGGCAAAGAGAGTCTCTTTTTGGCACCGGCAACTTTAAAAATTGAAAGGTAGTTGTTTTTTTTTTTTTTTTTTTTTTTTTTTTTTTTTTTTTTTTTTTTTGGTGAATACTAGACGCCGTACAAAGTGGGACGAGTTGCAGATTACAAGCACACTACACGTGTCCAGTATGAACTTAAAGATTCCTACATATAAAGTAGGTGAAATCCAGATTAACGCATACCTTTTCCATTGATTTTTAATTATACTATCATACATATTACGGCTCTAAAGAGAATGTCCCTCCTAATCGGCTTCCAGTGAACGGTTTTCCAATGAAGTACCAACAAAAAAAAGAGAGAAAACAATTAGGAGTGGAGGTCACTGTATATTGAGTGGATCGCAGCTTTCCTTTTATTAATAAACTACGAAATTTGCGTTTGAAATGAGCGGTTAAAATGGAAACAGGAAAATGACGTCATGCGCAACTTGACAAGTTCGCGGGAAAAGGAAGAGCAGTTTATCTTGTTTCGTATCGTATTAAGTGATTGATTATGTGAACAATCATATCGTATTATGTGATTGTTAAAAAGATTGTTTGTGATAATCATTGTAAGTACTGAATGTATAATTTTTGTGATATCTATGGAAAACATCGAAGAGGTGTGTACGTTCTGATTATTACTTGGAAACTGCATTTTGTTTTTGATGTTCATTTCGTACATTTTGTTTTCAATGTCAGTAATGATATTAAAAACCAAATGTAGAATGCATTATGCATTGTTTTTTATCTTATCTTATTTACGGATGTTTCTTCTGTGCGATGTAATCACAGAGGTTCAGCTCCTAGTACATTAAATCAATAATAAAATTGATACTAACATCTTTTGGCACATTTTCTGAAAATAAAATTCTTATTAATATATTGTACTACAACATACGTGTACCGCGCAAGTAGTAAATGCTTTCTGCTTGTTCGTACTTCAGTTGCTAATACAATTTCAAATACCATTTCCCAACTTTGTTAAAACTTTTGTTTTCATTTCATAAAAGGATTCAAACTTCTCATAAAAGGATTTAAACTTTCAAAACCTAGTGTACCTAATAAGTTTTAAAATTTGTTTGTAACGCTGACACAAAAACGGACGGAATATCTGCAGACGAAAAAGTAAGACTTTATGCTGTCAACATAACGCTTAAACCTTATCCGGTATCTTTACAATTGTGAAACCGGTGACACTAAACATTAAAGATTCATTTGACTTAATAGCTGGAATTCCCTAATAATCATCTCTAAAGAGATTACCTAAGACGATTTTTAACCAATCAAATATAAATTGTTGCTATCCATGCGTAATATAATGAACTATGCGTATTTGTGACAAAACAAATATGTATGATTAATTCATATTCCTAGCTTTTATGCATTCACGTGCCATTAATTATCGTCGTATGTACTTTTTCGAGCAGTAATCGAGAAATCTAGATTCGTTCGTCTCTCACGATTATACACCTTCCGGTGCACCAAAAAGACAAATGGATACGTCTCGATCTCATGGTATGGAACTGATTATTTTTTTGCTGATCCGTTCAGAATATTTCACAGTACGCCTCTAAAAAAAGGGTTAGTTGTTTTTTCAGCAACTAAAACGCGTTTTGGGTATTTACGACATTTCATTATTCGATTCATATCACGGCAAATTAATTGGCACAATTTATATCCGATTCTCGCTAGGATATTTTGGAAAATTCTAAATAAACAAACTAGAAAGAATTTTGATTGATTCAATACGTCTACGAGTGCAGTGGTGAACCCTGTGAATATACTTTACTCTCGTTACGACTGACAACACAACACAACACAACAACACCAGACTGACAACACAACACAACACAACACAACAACACCAGACTGACAACACAACACAACACAACACAACAACACCAGACTGACAACACAACACAACACAACACAACAACACCAGACTGACAACACAACACAACACAACACAACAACACCAGACTGACAACACAACACAACACAACACAACAACACCAGACTGACAACACAACACAACACAACACAACAACACCAGACTGACAACACAACACAACACAACACAACAACACCAGACTGACAACACAACACAACACAACAACACCAGACTGACAACACAACACAACACAACACAACAACACCAGACTGACAACACAACACAACACAACACAACAACACCAGACTGACAACACAACACAACACAACACAACAACACCAGACTGACAACACAACACAACACAACACAACAACACCAGACTGACAACACAACACAACACAACACAACAACACCAGACTGACAACACAACACAACACAACACAACACAACAACACCAGACTGACAACACAACACAACACAACACAACAACACCAGACTGACAACACAACACAACACAACAACACCAGACTGACAACACAACACAACACAACAACACCAGACTGACAACACAACACAACACAACAACACCAGACTGACAACACAACACAACACAACACAACAACACCAGACTGACAACACAACACAACACAACAACACCAGACTGACAACACAACACAACAGCAGACTGACAACACAACACAACAACACCAGACTGACAACACAACACAACAACACCAGACTGACAACACAACACAACAACACCAGACTGACAACAATGAAACCTAATTTTGTAGGAAACCAAACATTTAAACAAGTATTTTAATCTGTACATTTTTATGTAGTTTTTAGGCCCAAAAATACATAGGGAAACAGCAAAATGTTAAAAATATATTTTTATTGTGAACTTTTAAGTCACAAATAAAAGTTTTAACGTGAAAATTCTCACCGGAGGCACGACACCAAGCTATTACACTCTGTGTCTGTTCGGGACTTTTGTATACGAGATAAATCGGTACGAAAAGAGACAAAAATGGACCTAAAATAAATGCATTCCAAGATCAAACTAATTAATATAAACACCATTCAAAAAAAAACAAAAAAACACCAACTTCGCGGATTTAAAAACCAGTCATTTTTCAAACAAAACTTAAATAGTGTACAAATGTTACGCCTAACGGAATTAATGTGAAATGAAGGCGTGATTTTTGTGAATAACGTGAAAAAAGCGTGAAAGGAAGGCAATGGAATTATTTATTACCACTTCGTAAAAAGTTTTGAACGAGGGAATAAAGCTAAGGTGATCTAAATTTCCCTTCGGTTCTTCAGAGAGAAAAATTGCCCTGGGTCAACTGCGATCATAAATTGAAATAAATGTACAAACATTTGGGTTTTGTGGTTTCAGCGCGCAATAAATATAAATACTGAATCCTCCCATACATTCCCACCGGCATGATCAATGATTTAAAAGCTTGGTGATATTTTAAGGATGCTCGTAACAGATGAAAGAGGTGATGTTTCATTCTTAACATCATGCATGATGGACCGAAAGTAAATATCTTAATCACCCACATACGGTCATGCCCATCGTGAATAAGCTCAATCACATAGACCTAGTCCTGAACGAGATTGAAAGTTTGGAAAAGAGCTAATTGAAAAACTGAAATGCAGGTAATTCATATTGTCTTGCATGCCAAATGCCAAATTTTTTACCCTCATGCTTCGAAGTGTATGACGAACGCACAAATCTCTGTCTGAACATCGTAATGCATTGAAACAAGTTAAAACTTATAAGAGCAACCTACGCAACACATACGAATCTGGCCCGAAATCACATTTGTTTATTTTGTTGCTGAACAAAAAGGATCGATTAATTACTGAATTTCGACTTCTAAAGAACCAAATATGCACTTTAATACTTATGTTTGTTTTTCACAATGAATCCAGCTATACACACGTCCTGACAGACTCAGAATAATTACAAGTAAAATTATTAAATAGTATTATTTATTATCAACCTCTTGTGCATCAAAATATAGTCATTATCAGCAACAAGTTTCAGCATGTATTAACATTAACCAAGATTTCAGCCAGACGATTTCCACGACCGACCAACATGCTCGCTTCGACCAAGATCCGCATCTATATACCACATATTTGAGCAGGCTGGCTGGCCGCTGTTTGTTCCGCCGGGGTGCAAGACGCGGATATAGTGAGCAACGCCATGACCCACTCGAGCGTGCGCCCCCTTCGCAGAAGCACTCGGGGCGGGGCGGGGCGGGGCGGGGCGGGGCGGGGCGGGGCGGGGCGGGGCGGGGCGGGGAGCGAGGACTGGGCTGAGGGCGCCGCGACGCATCGCGTCCCGTGGTGCCGTGAGCAGCTCCTGCGCCGCCCCATAGGCAGTGGCACTGGAGGATCAATACGGGAGGGAGCCAGAGGAGGGGCCGCCACGCCGCGTGGGCCAGCGCGCCGCGCAGTGGGCCGGACACAGCTGCGCCACGATTGATTTGATTTACTCGGGCCCAACGTGCGCTCTGCACAGCCATGGCACGTTTGGATGGATTTGATTTACTCAGGCCCAACGTGCTCTCTGCACAGCCATGGCACGTTTGGATGGATTTGATTTACTCGGGCCCAACGTGCGCTCTGCACAGCCATGGCACGTTTGGATGGATTTGATTTACTCGGGCCCAACGTGCGCTCTGCACAGCCATGGCACGTTTGGATGGATTTGATTTACTCGGGCCCAACGTGCGCACTGCACAGCCATGGCACGTTTGGTTTGATTTGGTTTACTCGGGCCCAACAAACGTTTGTAACGTACAAGGCAAAATATAATCTGCGCACGTTGTCTTGAATTCCAGAATCCCTCCCCCACATATATACAACAGTAAGCGTGTTTAAGCATGGTAAGCAAATTTCATTTGAAAATTTGACTTTTTGCTCCCGAATAATAGAATAGCATCTGTAAACGATCTACATATTTCATTCTATAGTATAGATAACCTGTTCTAAGAGATTTACCGCTAAACATTGCAACTGTCATTCAAACGAGGGGCAAATTAAGAGCATACCTAATGTGATGTACATCCATGAAATATAAATTTTCCGGAAGGGAAAATTTTCAAATTATAGTGCATGTTATGATTCAACTTTTCGGATACCGTTTAACATCTAATTTTTTAATGTAATATTCCTAAGCATGACTGAGAAGAATCTTAAGAACGTGTTGATATGCACAAGTAGAAAACAAACGGAAGTGAATATATGTCACTTTGGAAATATGTTCTTCAAATATGTAATTCTTGAACACGTAAATCGTAACGGAAGTAAAATAAATACCTCGATTTTCATGAACATTGCCAGGGTACATATTTATTTTTGCAAGGTACTCTAATACAGTTTTATTCAAAAGTGCAATTTGCGCCACTCCAATAAGAAAATAAGAGTTGAACTTTGCGCTATTTTTAACATAAAGAGTTAAACGCAGCCGTCGAACTTTCCGCTATTTTATCACTTCTGTACTATTCTGTATTGCAGTGCATTGTTAGGTCAGTGAATATGTTTAAAAAAGTATGTATTACGAATGCCATAATAGTTTCTTTTTGCTACCTGCGCCCCTGGCGGCCCATTTCAGACCAGTGTACACCCCTTCCGCGTCGGTGCCACTTCCATTGCTGCTCTCCCTCCGCCACCGCAACCGGTCATTTCCGACTCGCAAATCCATTGCCACATCCGCACTCGGTAACTCCATCGCTATCACCACCATTTCCCAACTTAAAGCCATTGCCATCGCCATCCTCATCCTCATCGTCGCTTCTGTTGGCCGTCCATCACAACCATCTCCTCCTCCGCCCTCCCCCACCCCCACCCCCACGTAGCGTTACTGCCAGCGTCAGCAAAGTCTCGTCTCGAACACAAGATGTCGTCCCACCCCCTGTTTTTTGCTTTGTTAGCACGTGACCGACTACTCACGCGCGGGTCGAAGCTCCTATGCTCGGAAGTGGGGGTGAGGGGTGGAGGGGTGAGGGATGGAGGGATAAAAGCGGCCCCGCCCTCGGCTCAGAGTCGCCTAAAAAGTTTCAGCATAAATTCGATATGGAATCTTCTCTCTCACACTCGCCCGTTCTTGCGCCGCGACATGAATTCTGTGGGATATGCTGGTTTAAAATGGTCCCGCAAGCTTTATGGATCTACCACTTGTCTGTGGCTCATGAAAAATTTCTGGAGCCGCACCTGTCAAGCGGCCTTTAACATTGCAGTGCTCGTTTATTTCCAGAAACACCGAAAATACTTTTGTGAATATCCTACATGGACGGCTCCACCATGATGCGAAATGTTCCAGGAAGGAGAGTTTAAGGTGCAAACTATCCCATCCACTACCACATTTTCTGCAAGCGTCTATGACAGGTACACTAAGATAATTTTTTTTCTTAAAAATAAGTAATTAATTATTCGCAATTTTCGAGGAAAACTTAAAGTGTAAAAATAAAATTAATTATTGTAAACATTAAGCGTATTTAAAAGAATTTACTTTCATAATAATTCTAATTTTCAATACTGTAACTCATTGCACTTGCAACACATATGACTAGAGTAGCAACTTTTCCGATATTCTACCATAAGATTACATTTTTAACTGAATTAAAAGCATTTTTATTTCTGACTGATCCATGCATGAATTAATATTTTTTTGAAATGCACATTTTGCTTCAGGAAACGGTAATCATGTGTCTAATGAAAACTATATAAGAAAATAGTGGCATACGAAACTCCAAACTGTAAATGTTTTCTTCAAAACGAACATTATAAACGAGCTTTTCTATATCCAGAAATTGTTGAAACTTGACATTTAAAAATTGACATTTCAAGGAAACATTCATCCTCCCCGTCCGATACCGTAATAACGACGTCTACTTTTCCAACAGCAAAACTACTTTTGAACTACTTCCAAAATTAATTTTGATTATTTTATAAAAGTATTCTTCTAGAAAAAACAACGTTTGTTACTCTTTTTACTGTTCCTTTATTGCATTAGTTCAACTTTGAAAATTCGTTCCTGACGTTTTAGAAACGTGTACTTGTGTAATAAAGCATAACATTGTAAACTAATATTCTAAATATATTAATATCGACAACAGTCAATATTTTTTGTACCATTGTATATACATAAATATCGACACTAGTCAATAAGTACAATACAAATTGTACTTAGGGAAGAATTTGTTCTTGAATTTGATATCAATTACTCCAATGACAAAATTAGAATACAACCACGAGCCTGGCAAAAACATTTTACATTCAAAGTTAAATATCAGATGAAATTTTAATCAGAGCATTTTTCTTTTCAGATGTAATCATAAGTAAGTGTACCCAAAATTATCTTATTTTCAAAATAGAACTTGATATTTTAATTTACGGAACAAAACAAAGTAATGTTAACTTTAAACACTCATATTTTAGAGTATTTTTGTTTACACGTCCGCTAGTATGCAGATCTCAAAATATCTGAAAACGTCTTTAATCCGCCTCTCAGAGTCAATGGAAAGAGCCATGCCAAAATGCCAAACTAGCATTATATAAAGTTTCCAGGCTCTAGAAAAGATTTCAATAAAATACTGTTTGCAATTAGTATTCACTTATAATTATCATCCTTATTATTACTGGCAATAGAAATAAGAGAAATGAATAGTATTTAACAAATCGTACACAGAGTGCTATTTTAATGTCAATTGTAGGCATAAAAATGTTCCCAGTTTTGTGTCCTTTCACCATTTACAAAAAACACCAGTGTATTATTTCTTTCTCAAAAGGAAGCGAAACCTATATTAAATAGCTGAAGGATCAAATCAACATTTCAGCGTTTTTCACGACCTCTGTTCAATAATAGGTGGAATACGTCATATAATGTCAGTGTGAAAAGTGGGTAGGGACACTTACTAAGTATTCTATTTTGGGTCTGTGAAAACTGTGCAGTGGGAGATAACTGCAATAAGATACCACAACTTTGACAACAGCAAAGTGCTGCTATTAATTTCTCAGAAATAGTTTCGCAAAGCTAAACCAATAGTATTGCACAAATGCAAACAAGAAACGCTACGTAATAATTGGTCGCAAAAAGTCTTTGCAATAACAATCTATTTGTTACAAAACTACTTTCTTTTAATATTTTGTATATTTCTCATTGCACGTAGCCTAGCTGACATGGACTTCACAAGTTGGTCCCATATTTGGATAGATATGCTCTGTACTTTCTGTATTGCTCACATACGTTCCCTCACCAACACCGAACCGCCGGTCTGCTTAACGGTGGGAATAAGTTTCGTTGTTCTATAATATCCTTCTTCCGTATTATGCATCTGTCCCAAAATATAGAATTTGTTCACATTTAAAAAAAAAGACTTTTCTCAAAAGTCATACTCGAAAATTACTTCTCTTGGGCAACGTGCCCACGGTAGGCTTTGCATCGTAACACATTATGAAAGGCAAAATGCTAGGCGAAATGTATTTCCCATTAATCAGAACAGCCAAAACCGGGGAAATTGTTCACGTATTTATTTTCCATTTTCATTTCCACATTCATTGCTTATTAATTTCCTTTTTTGTATACTTAAGACTTGTGCCAAGAAATGTACCCTGGTAGGAAAATGGAAATACAATTACGTAAAGAAGAAACAAAGATAATGATAATACTTTAATGATAATTAAATACTTTATTTTAACCACAGGGTTTCGACCAAACGAAAATGAAATTTATGTGAAGTCATCCATTTTTAATAGGGAAATTGGAAAAGAAAATTAACTCTAAAAATGCCTGTATGCGCCCTGAGGAAGACCACGACAAGATGGTCGAAACGTCGGCAACACAGTCTTCTACGCAGCGTCACCCGGACAGCCCAGATCACTCTGGGCGCTTGTTTTCTTTTATTGCGGGAGGCGGCGATGATTTTCCCATTCTGAATGGCGAGATCGGCGCCGACCTACCTCGGCTTGCGGGGATTTTCCCCAACCAGGTATCTCCCACCAGTGGGGCACCGCCCCAGCCGAGACAAGCCCTAAGCTCTCAACCGGTCTCCCGGCATGCGTAGGGCATGTGTGTGTAAGTAGGGGGTGAGGACAGGACAAGGAATAGGAAGGGAAGATCTCGCCGGGTCCTTGACTGTTTGTTAAGCTACTGCACCGATATTCACCTGGTGTTGAACCACGGAAAACTACCGATCAGATCATACGGTCGCTAGAATTCTTCTCCAGATAGTGGCTGAATTCGACCCAGTTATCTAGTGGAAAATCCTGCCACCGGCAGGACTCGAACTTGAAACCTCCCGGTCAGAGGCACTGAAATGACATTAGTTGATGCCTTGAGCCACCCTTGTCGACATGAACGTTGACAAGCTTACTTCACAAGTTTATGAAGGAGCCAGGTGCAAAAGCGGAGACATCAATATAAAATTTTGAATAGAAATTTCTGAATGAGAAAAAACTGAAGCAAACTTTTTTTAAAAGTTTTAAACAAACATAATTAATGTTATCTTTCTACAAGGTCCTACTTCAGTTATTAGAATAGCTGTTCAGTTATGCTTTTGAAGAATAAAATTGCAGATGGGAAAAGTTAAATAGAGTTGTTGTTTCTGCCTATCAAACTCCACATACCCAACGCATTGTTGGGTTACTCTTTTACAAATATCTGTCATTTCACAGCATATAAACCAAGAAACATGGCTTTCAGTAAGTAGTTTTAATATTTGGGCTTCCATTGCATGCCCTCTATATGCCATAATTTGTAGACATGTTTGTTGAAGATAAATGCAGTATGACTTTTACAGTACGGTAGAATTAGTGGTTCGTCTACGACAGGTTCGGATTCACTCTGACCGTCCCAGAAGAGGATAATTCCACGATCAAATTATTCGTAAGAAAATATTTAAATATAATGACCCTGTAGGCTGAGCATAACAGAAGCTACATTCAAAAATATCATGCACTTTACTCTATTATTTTCATTTAAAATATGATTATACGCCTAATGGAAAAGCGATGTCACATTCGGAATAAACAAACACCACACAGCATTAATCAATTCAAGTTCAGGTAATTCTATAATGGAACACCTGTATTATTAAACTTAACCCTACATTGCACAATTGGTTTCTTTTTCAAATTCCCCAAACTGAATTTTACTAAAAGCGGCGAAACTGATACAGCAAATTTCAGTATCAATTGTTTTAGTGGAAAATGTAAATTTTGATTTGAATTTAAAAGTAAGAAAGTAAAGAATATGGTCCCGATCTTTCCAGAAATAAATTTAAAAACACAATTAAAATGAGATAATCTAATTAGGTGCTTGCCATTTAAACATCAAATATCACTCACTACCTTTTTTTCTCGAAATAGTTTTTGGGGGAATATTTGTTTTTTAATTTTTTATGGCAAAGTCATTTAATGGGATGAAAGTATTTTTTAACACCATCTAATAAGACGACTATTTCCACTCTAACAGGCGACAGTAGCTTGAAATCACATCGCTTAGTAGCAAACCCGTCAGTCGTCCCCCGAAAAATAAAAAGGTAAATTTATCATTAAAGAAATTGGTAGAAAGAGGATTGGCTAAAGCGCGCTAGACCCGGCAGGGCGCTAGTGGTCCACAGCAACCTCCAACCCCGCAACAGAATTGCCGAGTCCACTCCGCAACAGCGCCGAACGTTTTCGCTTTCGCTGAAACAGGTGGCAAGGCCGCGAGAACAACCCTTTGCACCGCATCCGGCCAAAGTCAAACGGAACCTCCGCGTGTTTAGCGATCTCACAAAGCTGTAACATTTTAGTGCCAAAGCCGAAATCGAATCGGCGCGGCGCGGCGCGGGGGCGCGGCCGGTCGGTCTGTCGGTCGCTCGGTCGGTCGGCGGGCGCGGGCGCGGGGGCGGGCGCGGGCGCGGGCGCGGGCGCGGGCGCGGGCGCGGGCGCGGGCGCGTGCGGGCAAACACGAGTCGCAGCTGCCGAGGGCCCGCGATCGATGCCGTGGGCGCTGGGGCCGGGCCGGGCCGGGGCGCGCCGGGCAGGGCCGGGGAAGCGGCGGCGGGAAGGGGAGGGGGGACGGCCAGCAGGAAGGGGGGCGGGTGCTTTGTTCCTCGTGCGAGATTAATGCGATGACGTCAGCAGTGAGTAAGACGCGTCGCTCAGAGCCGCCCCTCGTCGGCGGTGCATCGCCCCTGCCCGGCCCCCCCTCACGACGGCGGCGGCACCCCCCCTCCTTCACAGGGGGATGGGGTGCGACTCCGGCGGGGCGAAAAACCAGCTGTGGAACGCGTACGACTATTTGCGAACGTATTCTGATTTTCTAAAACATCAACTTGACGTAATTTACGAAAAACTACAAGGGGGTGATCGAACTTTCAAGAACTAAAAAGTTTTCCTCCTTGTTGGGTATCAACATTTTCCATTAAGGTGTTCCCCACATAGCATGCACGATGTATTTCTTCTACTATTAATCTGGTCAGTCCACTACAACCATGGCGTTCATCCATCTTGTCTTCGTGCACGGTTTTCTCTTCCTTGAAGTCTACATTATAATATTCAACTGGTAAAAAGAAGTTATTTAATCTACACTTACCGGATCACATTAGTCCCATATCATAATTTAATGATTCAACAGTTATCATATGTTTAATTAATTTAAAAAAGCGTAATAATGTCACAGCTTTTCTTCATCGAGATGAAACATAGCTACGTTATATTGGGATTGGAGTTTTCGAGACAATTGTCACGTAATAGTCATAGATTTTCATTTAAATCCGTAATAAACCATTCCAAAAAATTAAAAGAAAACGAAGAAAGACAGTGGAATATCTCCAAAGAGCATAATCCGAAGTTAACTGTAGATAAACGCACGTGTAATACAAAATACTTACAAATTACATTATTCAAAACAATAGTCAACACAAACAGGATTCGAACACGGGCCCCTTGGTTTACGCCCAGTTGAACTGGCCACTGACCTACCGAGTCGATCAATACTTCCAACAGTTGCTTCGACGTAATGTATTGTCCGTTACATGCATTTCCTACCCTGAAGAGACATAGTGATGAAACGAGAGGACAATACTGATATAAAAATCAGTACCAACAACTTTTTGATTGACGAGCTTATTTCTGAAGTAACAAATCTCTATTTCAGACAGTTTTATAGTTTTTGGTATCAATCTATATTTCTAATTACGTATGCCCTCAAAAATGGAGATGAAACTAAGCAACCTACGACCATGTGAAAAGTGTCACTAGTTTTCATTAAATACCCCAAATCCTGGAAACAATGAAACCAATGATAGTGTTTCGGTTTTAATGGAAAATGCAATTTTTTTATGTTATTCTCCCATTTCCCATTCTGCATGAACTAAAAGTTCTTGTACTCTATGTCTTCTCATAACGAACGCTCTCATTCCGTACTCTCTTAACCAACGTCGATTCAGAATCCCAGCAGCATATACTACCTCGCAGGCCCCAAAGTCTAAAAATTATTTCATAATGGGGATTTGTTTACTTTTGACTCGCACCGTGGTTCAAATGTCTCTTCAACTGTCTACATTTTTTGATATAATATGCAACTTCTTCGTAAAACGCTTGAAATTATTATTTCATTACAAGACATACAGCAATGTCGCATTGCTACAGCTCGTCTGAATGTTCTCATTCACAAACGTACGAATATAACGTCGTTAGGATGACGTGATCGATAGAGTTAAGTCTGGCTCTAATGCTTCCTCAACAAGACACCCCCCCCCCCCCCGTCTTTAATAATTGAAAATAAATTATGAAGCAGTAAGAACGAGATGCAATAATTTTGGTTATATATTATATAACATTTATGATAATTAAAAGTCCGAATTATTGGCGATGTGGACTACAGCTAACTAAAAAATTCGTCTATTTAATTGGATTGTACAATAAACTACAGATAAGTATTGAATATTTTTTTCGTAAACTAAGATTCAATCAATATGCCGTTGGTGAAAAAATAATACACTTTATACAACACTTTGTACATGACATTTTTTAAATTTACATAGATTAAAAACATACTTTGTGAATATTTTAGTATAAGACTGAATAAAAGAAATTATTTTAGCAAATGTTGAAAATGGGCGCGAGGGCAGGGCGCGAGGGCAGGGCGCGAGGGCAGGGCGCGAGGGCAGGGCGCGAGGGCAGGGCGCGAGGGCAGGGCGCGAGGGCAGGGCGCGAGGGCAGGGCGCGAGGGCAGGGCGCGAGGGCAGGGCGCGAGGGCAGGGCGCGAGGGCAGGGCGCGGGGGCAGGGCGCGAGGGCAGGGCGCGAGGGCAGTGCGCGAGGGCAGGGCGCGAGGGCAGGGCGCGGGGGCAGGGCGCGGGGGCAGGGCGCGAGGGCAGGGCGCGAGGGCAGGGCGCGAGGGCAGGGCGCGGGGGCAGGGCGCGAGGGCAGGGCGCGAGGGCAGGGCGCGAGGGCAGGGCGCGAGGGCAGGGCGCGAGGGCAGGGCGCGGGGGCAGGGCGCGAGGGCAGGGCGCGAGGGCAGGGCGCGAGGGCAGGGCGCGAGGGCAGGGCGCGGGGGCAGGGCGCGAGGGCAGGGCGCGAGGGCAGGGCGCGGGGGCAGGGCGCGAGGGCAGGGCGCGGGGGCAGGGCGCGAGGGCAGGGCGCGAGGGCAGGGCGCGGGGGCAGGGCGCGAGGGCAGGGCACGAGGGCAGGGCGCGGGGGCAGGGCGCGAGGGCAGGGCGCGGGGGCAGGGCGCGAGGGCAGGGCGCGAGGGCAGTGCGCGAGGGCAGGGCGCGGGGGCAGGGCGCGAGGGCAGGGCGCGAGGGCAGGGCGCGGGGGCAGGGCGCGAGGGCAGGGCGCGGGGGCAGGGCGCGAGGGCAGGGCGCGAGGGCAGTGCGCGAGGGCAGGGCGCGGGGGCAGGGCGCGAGGGCAGGGCGCGAGGGCAGGGCGCGAGGGCAGGGCGCGGGGGCAGGGCGCGAGGGCAGGGCGCGAGGGCAGGGCGCGGGGGCAGGGCGCGAGGGCAGTGCGCGAGGGCAGGGCGCGAGGGCAGGGCGCGGGGGCAGGGGCGCGAGGGCAGGGCGCGAGGGCAGTGCGCGAGGGCAGGGCGCGGGGGCAGGGCGCGGGGGCAGGACGCGGGGGCAGTGCGCGAGGGCAGTGCGCGAGGGCAGTGCGCGAGGGCAGGGCGCGAGGGCAGGGCGCGAGGGCAGGGCGCGAGGGCAGGGCGCGGGGGCAGTGCGCGAGGGCAGTGCGCGAGGGCAGGGCGCGAGGGCAGGGCGCGGGGGCAGGGCGCGAGGGCAGGGCGCGAGGGCAGTGCGCGAGGGCAGTGCGCGAGGGCAGGGCGCGGGGGCAGGGCGCGGGGGCAGGGCGCGGGGGCAGTGCGCGAGGGCAGTGCGCGAGGGCAGGGCGCGAGGGCAGGGCGCGAGGGCAGGGCGCGGGGGCAGGGCGCGGGGGCAGGGCGCGGGGGCAGGGCGCGGGGGCAGGGCGCGGGGGCAGGGCGCGGGGGCAGGGCGCGGGGGCAGGGCGCGAGGGCAGGGCGCGAGGGCAGGGCGCGGGGGCAGGGCGCGAGGGCAGGGCACGAGGGCAGGGCGCGGGGGCAGGGCGCGAGGGCAGGGCGCGGGGGCAGGGCGCGAGGGCAGGGCGCGAGGGCAGTGCGCGAGGGCAGGGCGCGGGGGCAGGGCGCGAGGGCAGGGCGCGAGGGCAGGGCGCGAGGGCAGGGCGCGAGGGCAGGGCGCGGGGGCAGGGCGCGAGGGCAGGGCGCGAGGGCAGGGCGCGGGGGCAGGGCGCGAGGGCAGTGCGCGAGGGCAGTGCGCGAGGGCAGGGCGCGAGGGCAGGGCGCGGGGGCAGGGCGCGAGGGCAGGGCGCGAGGGCAGTGCGCGAGGGCAGGGCGCGGGGGCAGGGCGCGGGGGCAGGGCGCGAGGGCAGTGCGCGAGGGCAGTGCGCGAGGGCAGGGCGCGAGGGCAGGGCGCGAGGGCAGGGCGCGAGGGCAGGGCGCGAGGGCAGGGCGCGAGGGCAGGGCGCGAGGGCAGGGCGCGGGGGCAGGGCGCGAGGGCAGTGCGCGAGGGCAGTGCGCGAGGGCAGGGCGCGAGGGCAGGGCGCGGGGGGCAGGGCGCGAGGGCAGGGCGCGAGGGCAGTGCGCGAGGGCAGTGCGCGAGGGCAGGGCGCGGGGGCAGGGCGCGGGGGCAGGGCGCGGGGGCAGGGCGCGGGGGCAGTGCGCGAGGGCAGTGCGCGAGGGCAGGGCGCGAGGGCAGGGCGCGAGGGCAGGGCGCGGGGGCAGGGCGCGGGGGCAGGGCGCGGGGGCAGGGCGCGGGGGCAGGGCGCGGGGGCAGGGCGCGGGGGCAGGGCGCGGGGGCAGGGCGCGGGGGCAGGGCGCGGGGGCAGGGCGCGAGGGCAGGGCGCAACGGCAGGGCGCGACGGCAGGGCGCGACGGCAGGGCGCGACGGCAGGGCGCGACGGCAGGGCGCGACGGCAGGGCGCGACGGCAGGGCGCGACGGCAGCGAATTCACTCTTGCAATGTTCGTAGTAGAGGCGGCGAGCGTCTATGTGGGCACGATGGAACCCATTTGTGGGATCGGATCTATACTGAAGCTTATGACGCTTAAGCTCCGGCTCCCAGAGCAAAAGGGGGTTGATCCCCAGGGCGCCGGGGCTCTGAATCAAAATGACGTCGCCTACAGACGAGATTTGTGAGCGCGTAATAATTTACATGAAGCGTAAATTGTGCTCAATACGATCGCCGTTCGGTCAAAGTTCATGAGGTCGCGCGCGTTTTAGATTTTTGTTTTCACATTTCATCAGAAAATTATTTCGTGAAATTTTTAAATCATTAGTCTCGTATGTATGTGGACAGAATCAATAATCAGTATTGTAAGAGAATTACTATTATTACTATTACTATTATTATTATTATTATTATCACTATTATTATCACTATTATTATTTCTATTATTATTAACATTTAATATCATGCTGCTGAGTCTTTCTGGGCGACTGCTACATGCAACTGCTATAGTCAAAGGTAACGATACATCCTCAATTTGGCTCCAGCCATTGACAATCAATTTAGAACTACCATCGGTTTATGATGAGCGAGGAGGGAGAGCGAGAGCGAGAGAGAGGAGGGAGAGTGAGAGAGAGGAGGGAGAGTGAGAGAGAGGAGGGAGAGTGAGAGAGAGGAGGGAGAGTGAGAGAGAGGAGGGAGAGTGAGAGAGAGGAGGGAGAGTGAGAGAGAGGAGGGAGAGTGAGAGAGAGGAGGGAGAGTGAGAGAGAGGAGGGAGAGTGAGAGAGAGGAGGGAGAGTGAGAGAGAGCAGGGAGAGTGAGAGAGAGCAGGGAGGGTGAGAGAGAGCAGGGAGGGTGAGAGAGAGCAGGGAGGGTGAGAGAGAGCAGGGAGAGTGAGAGAGATGGCAAGAGAATATGTGCCGTGTTGGGCTACTTTATAATATAAAGGGACAATGTTGATTCACTTTTTCGTCCAGGGACTGGCAATAACATTTTCTGTCCAAAATACACCGATATCTCCCGTAGCATTACAATACTTTCTTTATACTGCTTAAGCAGTAGCATGGAATTTAATAAAAAAAGAATCATTGGTGCAGTAGTGAATTATCGCGTTTTAAAATCAGCACCACTATTCATGTGAAAATGTATTTCCAGCGAATATTATTAACATCAGTACGATTGAGCGGCTGAGATTAAAATAAAATACGCGTAATAAGTCATACACGCTCTCTTATTGGCAGATATACTGTAAAATATCAACAAAAAAAATGTTATGTCAATGAACACAATGATACACATTTTAAGAGTAATGTTAGATGCATGAATAATGAAGAAAAATTAAATTAAATCGTCGATCTTACATTCTTGTCTCTGCAACTAAAACAAATCACAATAGGGAAGAATACGATGCAATTTTTTTCATCAAACGTAAAAAAAAGTTTAAAACTGTGTGTGACGTATGAGGGAAAAGTACAATCCCGGCTCATTTTCTTGAGATCTAGAATCCTCACTGCTAGCTCTTAAACTGCATTACGTTGAATTACGAATACAGATAGCAACGAGCGTGTTTTGACAAGATTTTATAACAATAAATTTTCAGATCAAATAAAATATGCGTAGAGCCTCTCTTTGCCTAATGAACAAAACCTTGTTCTAAAGTTCTAATTCTCTACCAACCTTTTCAGAGTATAAGAAATTTAAAGTCGATTATTTATCCCAATATAAAAAATTGTTTCTACAGTGGGATAGATGGAAATCGATTGCGGAGCAACCGGGAACCCACAGTCCACGGCACAAACTACACATTCCACTGAGGAATGTAAGGGGTGCTGAAAGATGGGTATTTACTAAATAGTATGTTTTCAAGAATACACTTTAGCATAGTACGTCATTTCTGAAGCAAATGAAAAGAAGTGCATTTCAAATCCATCTTGTGCAAATGGTTAATTTAACTAAAACTGGAAACAGTCTCGGAAGTGATTTAAACATTGCATCTTCTCTCTCAAATAAATGGTCGCCTAACCAGGTTTTTTATAAGTTTCAGCAATCTTCATGCAGGATTCAGATGTTTGCGCATCACACGCAAAGAGAATGATTAAATCTGATGAATGAATCGCAACAGGTCTATACTTACGACCCCTTATACCAATTACAGTCCGAACAGAACCATCATTCAATTTAGCACACAACGAGCGGAACGACAAATTCAGACAAGCAGAGCTCGAGCAGTGGCCCAGCGGACAGAGTGTAGAGTCTCTCTGCAGTGGCCATATGCATGGTGATGAAAGAATATTTGGCCCAATCGCCCTTATCACAGACAACATTACAGATATTCGACGAATTTCTTTTGTGCTTATATTTCCCTCACATTAAATTGTAAACCTGGAGTAAAAGCAAAAATAATTAGTAATAATAGTTAGCAATAATAATTAAGTCCAACTTGAATATGAAGTAAATTTATTTGAAACTTATGTTATAAACATGGATGTTACGTACGTAAGGGAATGTCATGGACCCATGTTAAAGAAGTTTTCTCTGAGTATTTCGTTCCTATTGACATTTGTAATAGTAAAATTTTGGGAAATTTGTTTCATTGTAAATCAAGTAAAGAGATTCAAATGGACTATTTGAGACGAAGTTGCAGAATATCTCGTTTACACTACATACGCAATGAAAAAAAAATAGAGAAAATGGAAAACCAAAGTGATACAATAGATATTGGAGAAAGAAAACAGCTTCAGTGGTGTGGACATCTGCTGAGAATGCCAGAATTGAGGAGACGTAACAAGTATTAAATGGACACCTCCGTACAGAAGACAACGGGGCACACCATGAATCCCATGGAAACAAGAAATTTGACAGAGAAGGAAGTAGTGAATAGAGAAGAATTATATATGTGTGTAAATAACTAGACAAAATGTAATTTGATCTTTACCATCCATATGGTACGTTATAAACTAAAGAGGAATACATAAATTCACTTTTACTAACTACTCATTATCATTACCTTTTCCAGTTTCTCTTTCATTTTACTTCTACTCTTCTTTACATTCTTCTCTGTAACAGTACGCAACGTCGTGTTATCCTCTTCCGCCACCGAGAGAAATAAACACGGAATGATGCCAAGGAAGGCAATTGATAAGGAACTACTCTGCTGAGGAATTTATAAAATTTAGACACAAACAAATTAACATTTATAAAATTGTAAAAAGAAACTGGAAGATTTGATGGAACAAGATTGTTGCAAATTGTAGGAAGGTAAAAACAAAATACCCACATATGCAACTTCAACAGTTCTCTCACCAAAGTACAAGCAACGTTATTTTTAATGGTGTGTAGTTTTGAAGCACAATCACACGTTAACATTGAAAACAAAGTGATATGATAATCTCATAAACGTATTGTTCTTTCAGGATATAAATCAATTGAAATGCGAGATGACTGATTGTTTACGCGCTCAGACAATAGACATGACTAATTCAGCTTTGAGGAAATGCCTATAATTAAAACTGAATGAATTAATTTAATAATAAATTTAGTAATATTCCTTGCAAATAGGAAACGAAATATAAAAAGATCGGTAATAAAATTTTGGAGAAAGGAAACTACGTTACTACAAAATAAACGAGATAAACATAAAAAAAATTACCGGTGACTACGTCAGTTTTAAACAAATATTTGTACAAAATTGGTACTCATAACGAATACATATCTACTTCAAAAATATTATAGTTTGTCCTATATTACGACTATTACTTTTATGTGATACAAGAAAGCTCTCCGAAGTCTAGAATTATTCACAAATTTCCACTCTGATATCCCCTGCCATCTAGCGGCGAACACGCCGAACTTGAAAGGAGCGCAGCGTAGTGGCGAACACCACAACTACATAAGCGCTAGCGTCGATCAGTGAAGTTTTATCACTACCGCCTTCGATTTCCTTGATATTCCATTACCATGGACCCACGTTCTCTCAGGCAGCAGGCTAGATATAATAGATGTTAAGTTAGATGAAGTTTTGGGGAATATCACAAAAGTTAAATCATTGACGGATATTCATGACTGTTATAAAAAATTGGCATAATTATTTCAAAATATTTTGCACGCCATGATGGAGAGCTTCGAGAAAGAGCTTTTGAATACCTTGTCATGACTATAACGTATTGAGTTCTTTGATTTTAAAAAAAATATTTTCAGTAAAACCGAACGGTTGAATCTCAGCCAGCAATGCCGCTGACTCTGCAGCGAATCTGACTGGAGGCCCTAGGGTTCGAGCCCCGATGGGTTTCGACACTACCTATCGATTTCAGCCGCTTCCTGGACTAGAATTCTCGCGGCTGGCTGTTGTGATTGGTAGATTGCAATGGCTTCAATAGCAGTACTCTAACAAACGGGCCACGGGACCGCGCAAGATCTTTCTTTCTCTTCCACTACACTATCCATCATCCTTTCCCAGACACTTACGCATTATACCACGCATTTCGGGAGACCAATCGGAAGCTAGAGCTTTTTATTTATTTATCTTCAAAAAATGTTAGAAACCGGGTGTGATGTACTTTCGTGACGTTTTCTTCACTTTTGGATCCCCTACCCAAAACCCACTACAAGTTGATTTCTGAACACAAATGGAAATGAGCGTTTTGGTCAAAAATTAATAAGACAGTCTTCGCTCCTGTGTGATAAAAACTATTAGCAAAGGCAAATACTATATGTGTGCCATTATCCCTCATTCGTTCCCTTAGTGAAGGAATTGACTAAGTATTGCGAGAACACTGAGAACGATAATTTGAATAATATGTCCCACTGAA